>JALLAR010002566.1:0-10308 GCA_036939335.1 Conticribra guillardii
AGAAGGAGCAGAAGAAGGAGCAGAAGAAGGAGCAGAAGAAGGAGCAGAAGAAGGACAACAACAATACTTCTAAGAAGTCTTTAGTCTAATAATAATTATTAAATAATTAATTTAAAAACTTATTAATCAAACCAACTGTATTCCCCATGCCTCCACGTATTAACTATTGTTTGTTCCTTCATCACTCACCAAGAATGAAAATGATGACAATAATTAAAATGAAGTCTCAATAGTGCATTGCTACTGGTTTGCTCATTAAAGTGTGTCGCACCATAAACTAAACCAATTGAATTGTTGTCGCGCCATAAATTAAATCAATTACATTGAATTTGTGGAGCAGGCATCATCTTTATATTTGTTCTTTGATCATTTTAATATTATATAGTGGCGTGCCACATTTTTCCCTAAAACAAAAAAATACTAGCTTCGCACAGTGTACACGACGCACAGGGGTGATTAGTGATGATGACGGCCGATTTGAATGTAGGAATAGTACATAAAAAAGCTTGTTAAATTTTTAACTGCATCATATGCACCGTTCTATTGTCTAATGCCCAAGGGGGTTCCTTAATTGAGGAGGAGCAAAAACTCCTTAACTAAGGAGTTTTTGTTGCAGGATATCCACTAGATACCCCCGTAGAATTAGTACCAGCTCTACATGCAAAAAGATGCCAACCATGGGATTTCCCCCCCAAAAGCTGCAAAAATCACAGTGACCAATTACTATTTGGATTTCAAGACCATGCTAATTAAATTCCTCGCCCTTTTCTTGGTCTAGTACAATGCTGTAATTAATGCATTACTACTATGATAGTATTTTCCTAATTAAAGATTTGATCATGGTTTGGGTGTTGGCAATGTGGTTGGATTTTGAGTGGGTGGGGGGTGCTTTTGATGGAAAATCACCCCCTGCCACCTCCTGGACAGCAATATCAGCACACTAATGCATCAACATTGAACCCTACCATATTATACCAGATTTGTTGATTGTTGTCTAATATACTCGTTTTTGCAGGAAGATCGGATTCAACAAAAAACAGCTTGATCTGCCGAAGTGTTTCCTAATCTCAACAATCCACCATGCATTCTCTTGCCCATGTCATTAGCAATGCAATATCATCATGACGAGAGGCAGAGCTTCCAATGTTTGTTGTTGTATTGTTTAAATTGTGTGCTTTACCGGCCTGTCCCAAGAAACAGAAAACAAATGACGGCATAATAATGCTTCCCCCCAATTTATTATTATTTTATTTGTTGTTGATTGTTGCATCCCCCTTTCCCCTCCTGTTAATTGGTATGATTGATTGTTATGTGCCCTGTCTCCTGGTTTTATTTCTCTGTATGTCAGCTGCCAATTATAATGGAAGCAGGAAAGATAATGTTATTGTTGGTGGCAGGAGGAGGGGTTATGTCAAATGTTTTTTGAGTGGATGCTGCTGGCTGCTGGAGATCCTGCTGACTGCTGACCATTGCGATGTTTCAGATAAAAGATAATCTAGATGGAGGTTATCATTGATGAAGAGAGATGCTGATGGCAACAAGAAGGGATGATGATGGGGTGTCAGAGCAGAACAAGAACTGAAGAGAGGAGAGAGGAGGGTAGGCCGACGGAGCACCACCAATGGCCAATTGCAGTGGAATTGGCCAAGTGTTTGCCGTGTCCTTGGCTGAGAGCAAAGAACTGTTCCACCAATGCCAAAGACGCCATCCTCCTCATTATCAGTTGATTGTTGTATTAAAGGTGGTCATGCGAGCATGGAGTTCGTTGATCGTACATGACCCCCAGCGGCTCAAGACCATCCTTGACGTCAACAACGATGAGGACAACACGACCATTGCTGCTCCAAAATGGAGGCAACAATGATGCCAGCACTCTACCTGCCTCGCCTAATGCTTCTCAGGCCCATGCACTATGATCCCTGTGCATTGTATTGGGTCCCGAGGTGTAGGGGGTCGTGCCCCATGGTCGACGAAGCTCAGCGGTGGCGGATCGGTTTTGATTGCCATCACAACAACGAAAAAGCCATATCTTTTTTTCAAAGCATATCTAACCCATTACACCATATCGATGCAGAATTTGATGCTCTTTCGATTGGCAATATCCGCTTAAGAAGCCCAAAACCTTTCACGTGTTATTGGGCTGTAAAGATAGGGCACAGATCAGGATCAGACCAGCCGCAAGCATGTCTCGTGTACTGATCCTATGTAGAGCCCACCAAAAATCTAAAAAATGATACTCACCTGACCACTGTTTTTTTTGACGATTAGTGCCCCAGAGCCTTCTGGAACACTGCATTATTACATACATGGCTGAATATTAAGATACGGGACCCTCGTCAACTGTTACTTCAATGCATAAACTATCGATCAATATGCCTAACTTTTGAATTGGAACAAATTTTAATAGGTGAAAAATGCAAGTGAAAAGTAGGTCTTAATTAAGGATATTCGGCCCTTTTATCCTTAATTAAGGAGTATTTGGCATTAGACAATAATAGATGGTAGTAGTAGTTCAAAACGACTGAAAAAACGAATGTGGAAAGATTGGAGGGAGTATCAAAAGATATTTTACGTAGGAATAAATTATTAGTCTACCTATTGATGTGTGCGGCTGACGACGGACATACTCGAGACAATCTGGGACCCAGGACCTCTCGGGACTCACTGTCACCTCTCGTCATTGTCGACATCGTGAAAAAAGCCTCTTCATCTATCCCAACAGATCCGCCCAACCCAACCCAACCATTCATTCATCCTCTCTCTATTAGCACCTCCTCCCTAAGATAGTTAGGCAGATCCAAGCATAAGCAACAATTTTCCATCATCATTCAGCACAATGGATCATGAAATGATTGACGTGGGCGCCGATGGCTTTGGCGGCGTCGAACCCGGCTACGGTGATCCCGCCGATGGATATGCCATCGATGGTGTTGCCGAAGGATATGGCGCAGAAGGAGGGTATGATCAATCGAATGGATATCACGAAGGGGGAGAAGGAGGCATGATGGATATGGATGATATGCCCGTGACGCAGGAGGATGCCTGGGCGGTGATTAGGTACGACTTGTGATGTGTGTGTGTATAATATTATATGTGCATCCATTTTATTGTTGTGAATTGCATGGAGCACGTGTTACATTGGTGGAAGTGATTTATGGGAATAAGAATCAGACGGAATGGTTGTTGATGCTTCGTGAATGATGTGCTTGATCAAGGGGCTATCGTACTGTGGCATCATCGATCTAATATTATTATATCATTGTCTCTCTTTCACGCGTCGCCCCCCTCAAAAATGGATCTGCATTCAACAAACGATCAACCAATCACCCCCTCATTTCAAACACATCAACTATTTAAATGTTACCGTCCACTCCAAAACAATGAAAACACACCGTCCACACATGAAATCTCACCCAAACAAACCACCTATCTCACCGAATCACAAACCTCAAACAAAAACACAGCGCCTACTTTGAAGAGAAAGGTCTCGTCCGCCAACAACTCGACTCCTTCGACGAATTCATCCAAAACACCATGCAAGAACTCGTCGACGACTCGGGCTCCATCCGCGTCTCCCCCGAAATCCAACATCTCGTCGGCTACGACCAAGAGGGCTTCGACGAGGCCATGAACAGCTCTTCCAAAAAAGTATTCGAGGTAAAGTTTGGCCAAGTCTACTTGTCCAAGCCCACGACGGTGGAAAAGGATGGAACGGTGACGAATATGTTTCCGCATGAGGCACGTTTGAGGAATTTGACGTATGCGGCTCCCCTCTATGTGGATGTTACCATGAATGAATATCGTGTCAGGAACGATGTGAATGTGGGAGATCCAGCGGAAGATATGGGAGAGGCATTGAGTACGGAAGAGGCGCGGAAGGAGTTTTTGGGATATGTCCCCATCATGCTCCGGTCGCTCTTTTGTGTATTGAGTGACAAGGATGATGCTCAATTGGCGGATTTGGGAGAATGTATTTATGATCAGGGAGGGTACTTTGTCATTAATGGGTCGGAGAAGGTGATTGTGGCGCAGGAACGCATGTCGAACAATCATGTCTATGCCTTCAAAAAGAAGCAGCCTTCGAAATTCTCGTGGGTGATTGAAACGAGGTCGCAGGTGGAAAATTCGACCAGGCCGACTTCCACGCTGTATATTCAAATGTATCAAAAGGGAGGGAAGGGTTCCATCGAGGGGAATCAAATTCGAAGTACTTTGCCATATATTCGGACGGATATTCCGGTGGTGATCATTTTTCGTGCATTGGGGTATGTCGCTGATCGAGATATTATTGAGCATGTGGTATACGATTTGACGGACGGGGAAATGATGGATTTATTTCGTCCGAGTTTGGAAGAGTCATTCGTGATTCAGAAGCAGGAGGTGGCGTTGGATTTCATTGGGAGGAGGGGTTCTGCAAAGGATGTGACGAAGGATGATCGTATTAGGTATGCAGCGGGGATTTTGCAGAAGGAAGTGTTACCACATGTGGGGACGGAGGAGCATTGTGAGACAAAGAAGGGGTTCTTTATGGGGTATGCGGTGCATAAGTTGCTCATGTGCAAATTGGGAAGGGCGGATGAAGATGACCGTGATCACTTTGGAAAGAAGCGCTTGGATTTGGCAGGACCTCTATTGGGAGGGTTGTTCCGGGTGTTGTTTAGGAAATTGACCAAGGATGTTAGAAAGCACTTGCAACGGTGTTTGGACGAGGGAAAGCATTTCAATGTTGGAGCGGCAATTAAGTCAAATCACATTTCTGATGGTTTGAAGTACAGTTTGGCTACTGGAAATTGTAAGTTTCTCCCCTGGTTGCACATATATTGATCCGATTTTACGCATTTCATCTCTCATTTCCTCTTTGAACAATGACTCCAATCACACAGGGGGTGACAAGGGTAACACTTCCAAAGCTGGTGTCTCCCAAGTTCTGAATAGGCTGACCTATGCATCATCTCTCTCCCATCTCCGTCGTAGTAATACTCCCCTTGCTCGTACCGGAAAGCAAGCAAAACCGCGCCAGCTTCACAACTCTCATTGGGGTATGGTATGCCCTGCCGAGACCCCCGAAGGTCAAGCTGTTGGTCTCGTCAAAAACATGGCACTCATGGCATACATCACTACTGGAACTTCACAGGTGCCGGTTATGGAGTTTTTGGAAGAGTTTAGTACGGAGAACTTGACCGACATCTTGCCTGCAGTGATTGCTGATCATACCACGTGCAAGATTTTTGTGAATGGAAACTGGGTTGGTATTCATCGTGACCCAAAACAGTTGGTGCATACGTTCCGTTCCCTCCGTCGTATGATTGATATTGACGCTGAAGTTAGTATTGTTCGCGACATTCCTGAGTCGGAGGTGCGTATTTATACAGATGCTGGTCGTATCTGCCGTCCCCTCTTCATTGTGACGGACCAAGAGCTGGCAATCAAAAAGCACCACATATCTCAGTTGCAGGGCATTAATCAGGATCAAAAGAAGATGACTTGGACAGATTTACTGATGGAGGGTTTGGTAGAGTATGTTGACACAGAGGAGGAAGAAACGACAATGATTGCCATGGAGCCAAAGGATTTGGACATGACGGTCAAAGAACCTTACTCAACAACTTACACTCACTGCGAGATCCATCCATCCATGATCCTTGGGATCTGTGCCTCCATTATTCCATTCCCAGATCATAACCAAAGTCCACGTAATACTTGTAAGTTTGTTTTGTTTCAAATTAAATAATCCCTTCGTTCAATTTTGAATACTCACTTCATGATCATGTTCATTCATTGTTTCTACTTTTCAGATCAAAGTGCAATGGGTAAGCAAGCCATGGGAATTTATGCCTCAAATTACCAAGTTCGAATGGATACCATGGCGCATGTGTTGCACTATCCACAGAAACCTCTCTGTACTACTCGGGCAATGGAATTCCTTCACTTTCGTGAGCTTCCTAGTGGTGTCAACGTGGTGGTAGGTATCATGATTTACACTGGCTACAATCAAGAAGATTCCCTCATTATGAACCAGAGTGCCATTGATCGTGGGTTGTTCCGATCTTCTTACTACCGCTGCTACAATGACCAAGAGAAGGCGAGCAGCGTTGGATCAGTTGGAGCATTGAACTCAGAGTTCTTTGAGCGACCCACCATGGACAGTTGCCGCGGAATGAAATATGGAGATTACAGTAAACTTGATGATGATGGTTTGGCATCACCAGGGACTCGTGTTTCCGGAGACGATGTCTTGATTGGAAAGACAGCACCTCTCGACTCAATGGGTAATACCCCTTCTCGTTACACCAAACGAGATTGCAGTACTTCTATGAAGGCTAACGAGAATGGTATCGTGGACAATGTGCTTATCAGCACAACAAAGGAAGGATACCGCTTCACAAAAGTTCGAATCCGCAATGTTCGTATTCCTCAAGTAGGAGACAAATTCGTAAGTCATGGTTCTTGCGTGCTGAATATAATGAAGTCCATCTTATTTTGCATATGTACGCTAACTGTGGTTGTCATCTTTATGTTGTAATTTGTTATACAGGCATCAAGGCACGGTCAAAAGGGTACAATTGGAATGACGTATCGACAAGAAGACATGCCATTTACGTGCGAGGGTATTGTTCCAGATATTATTGTCAACCCGCATGCTATTCCGTCTCGAATGACTATCGCGCAATTGATCGAATGTATTCTTGGAAAAGTTGCTGTCTTCCAGGGTTGTGAGGGTGATGCTACTCCTTTTACAGATGTCCATGTTGACGACATCAGCAAACGTTTGCATGCCATGGGATACCAACGTCATGGGAATGAGGCTATGTATCAAGGTCACACTGGAAGACCTTTGTGTGCACGTGTATTCATCGGACCAACATTTTACCAGCGTCTTAAGCATTTGGTACGTTCCATAAAATTTCCTTTTTCCTATTCAATATCCTTTGAACACATCTCAACATTGTTTCGCATGCGACACATTGTAACTCAGGTGGATGACAAGATCCATTCTCGTGCACGAGGGCCCGTTGCAATGCTTACGCGCCAACCATTGGAGGGGCGTGCAAGAGATGGTGGTCTACGCATGGGAGAGATGGAGCGCGATTGTCTCATCACACACGGATGTGCCAACTTCATTCGTGATCGTTTCTTCTGCAATTCAGACCAGTATCGCATTCACATCTGCGAGCGCTGTGGACTTACAGCACAGTCCAACTTGAAGAAGATGACTTATGAGTGTAGAACACCAACCTGCGTTGGGCGACCTTACAAGATTTGCCAGGTTGAAATTCCGTATGCATGCAAGCTCCTATTCCAGGAACTTATGTCCATGTGTATCAGTCCCAGAATCTATACTGAAGTTCGGGAAACGAGGGATAATTCTTATTGATCAAATTCTACTAATTAGTAATACATCACAGTTTAATTGCATCAGAGGGCTTTGCGTGTATATGCCTGATTTTCCACCTTACAAGTAATAAACTTCACAAGATGAAATATCTAGTGATCGAGGAGCTCTAAAAAAACTCGTAATATCTACTATTAGTGTTGTACCAGCCATTAGATGATGTTCTTCCAACCTAATCTTTTTCCAAGGGAAAGACTTTGCTCTTATCAACAATAAAATAGAGGAATTGTACAATACCGCTCTACGAGGAAGAACTCATCGCCTGCTGATAGAATAGAGGGGGACACACTATCGTCACCAAGGACAGCATATCATTATACTGTAACATGTACTTAAACTTTTATTAAAAGCTAAAAAACAACCTCTAGAGATATTTTCTGAACAGAAAACAAAACAACAAAAATCAAAAAGAATTCCATCATCCTATAATCAACATCATCAACCCAAGTTAAGCAAATCCNATCAACATCATCAACCCAAGTTAAGCAAATCCCCCATGAAATCTGAAGGCTTAATGAACCTTGTACTTCCAACCACAATATCTGTTCCACTAGAAATCATTACTTCTCTCGCAGTCCGTAATTCCGAATAAGTCATTCCACCGGCCATAAATACAATTTGTCTTCCACCATGACTTTTCTTCTTAGTACTTCCCTTGTCGCTCGATGATGGTTTTGCCCATTTGGATGGCGTTCTTTCGTTTTTTCGTACACTCGAAACTTTCATCTTGTTAGGACCCCCGACAGAATCGGGATCGGGAAGGGGCATCACGCTGGGATACTCCTCCACGCTGAGGGAACCGCTGGTGGCGTCCTGCATAATGGCTTTAAGAAGACAGACGTAGCGACTGGACGAATATTCGCTTTCAGTGTCATCCACACCAGATCCATAGGAGCTGGCCCGTCGCGCGCTCAATTTGCCCATGAGCTTTCCACCTTTTGGGTCAACTTTCATAACGAGAGGGCATCCCATCTTTTCCAAGTTTTGCAATGCCTTCAATTCTTTGTCAGAGAGATTTGCTTCTGGTAATAATTTTTCCAAATCATCTTGGGAGGAAAGTCCACGTTGACTGACAATGACAATGGCAAGGAGACGTAGTCGCATGAGAGAATCGGGTTGTTTACGAAATTCTTCCACCACCTGACCCAATAATTCATTGAGTTTGGGTGTCCGCCCTTCGTCAGTTTTCCCCGTCGCAAGAGTCTGCTCCAAATCACTCAAATCCAACAATCCCTGCTTGTTAAAGACATCCATACACTGATGAGCAATCTGCATGTGCTGTGACAATTTGGACATGATTTCTCGATACTCTGGCAAGGCCTTGAGCGCCTTGGCCATTTGATTAATCGACAATGCCTTCCCACCCGATTTTCCCGAGTTATTCAGAGCCGACCCCGTACCAGAATTGACAATATCACGAATTTTCGTACTCAATTTTTGAATGACATCGGCAATGTGCTTCCCGCGCAATTCAACCCATACCTCATCATTGTCATTCAATAAGGCATCCATTTTGGAGGTCGCCTCCTCTGTCACACCCTCTTTTGCCGTCCCCGCATTGACACTTTCATACGTGATACGATCATCATCAATGGGCAACAAATCATTCACCATGGCCTCGTACGTAAATTCATGAATGAAAGGCGACAAACAATCGTCCTTTCGATCCAACATCAATAGCGTCGCTCGTGCGCCATTCGGATGGAACGAATCTCCATGATACCACCACTCCGAATTGGATCCCACAAATTCATTCATTTTTTGTTGGAACGTAAACGCCAGATTTTTACACAGCATATTCTTGGCAGGGAAGCGTACATGCGGATATTCATTCAATGTGGCACAAACGGTAACCAATTTGGAAACAATTCGATCATGGAGCGCACTGGTACCACCGGGATTGGACAGGTACAACTCCGAATAGAGCGATGAACTCTTCATATCAAAATGAAATGCCTCTGCCTCCTTGGTCAAAAAATCTAAATTGACCTCTTTCAACACCTTGATCCGCTTGACCAATTCTTTGCATCCTTTCATCATGCCAAACAGTTCATCGGGGAGATGGCCCAGAAAGTACAACAATACCGTGTTTCCATAGAGCGGTCCCTTTTTCGCTTTGGAGGGAGTCCAATCCTCGATAACTTTCGAGACGCTCTCCATGGTCGGTTCCACGAAATACAGCACGGCCTGATTCCGAAACGGGGCTCGTTTCTTGGTCAAATCCTCGACGATGGATACGTGATGTTCCATGAGGTTGTACATTCCGATAGAGGAGGAGATGACGCGGAGGGATTCGGGATCGACGACGAGGACCATCCATCCTTGGGTTGTTCCACCGCTGGCGGTTTGTTGTTGGGCCTGTTGTTGGAGGACGATTTGTTCGGAGGCTTGGAATACATCGTTGAGGAGATTGTTTTGCACGGTTTCGCGGAGGGTGAGGCGGGGGGTGGTGGAGCTGACGGAGGAGCGGTCGGAGGAACGGTTGTTGACGGATCGGCTGGAGTTTCGGGGCATTCTGGAGTAGATAGAGATGGGGGTTAGGAGATGGTCAGTGTCATGGATGATAATAAGCGAGTCAAGCCACAAGCTTTTGAGTTCGCTCGGCGGGTGTGTACGTAGGTGTGTATTATTTTATTTCTCGTTTTTTGTTTTTTGTTGGGGCTGTCGTGTGTCGTATCCAGCGATCCACGACTCAATGGACGCCCATACGTGACTAAACTATTTAACCCCTACAAAAATTAATTATCGTCCGTTGAGAAAATTCGCGAGAATGTTGCTTTTTAATTATTTCGAACAAATAATTCTCGAGAACTTTTACGCTCACAAAACGACGAACAACGAACAACGTCTCCACGATGACGACGACGGCGACGACGCAATAACGACGGCACGCTGAAAGAAGGTGACTGTTTCCA
>JALLAR010002576.1:0-11028 GCA_036939335.1 Conticribra guillardii
ACATCATGGCCATTCGAGCCACTTCAATGTAGTACCATGACCATAATATCATTTCATAGTTGTAGGTTGTGCCATTATCATTAAAAACAAAAACTGATTCTTACCGCTTTGAGATTGAGTTCAACCCTCCCCCCCAGTACCTCTACCAAAAGCGAGAAACACCCGCTATGGGTATGAGTCACACCCTTTTTCCGTTGGCCGCCGCACGGGAAAATGGTCTTGGCTGCCAGCTGGTCTCATTTTCAGTCCTGCCAAGTGGACTGGCATGTTCAAATTGATTCAAATTACACCAGCACGAGTAATCTTCCATTAATTTGTATGAAAAATGCTTCCAATTTGTTCATGTTTTGCTATTGAACCATTTATTAATCCTGATTATTAAAAAATAGGTTATCTTTTATCAGATATCAGATGTATGAGCATAGGAACTATTTTCTTATCACATGCTTAGCATACTACTCCTAGAAAGAAAATGCCAAAAGGATCTACTATTGCATACTAGGGTTTCATATGCTTAAAATAATCAGCATATTTAGTGGAGATCAACACTGTTCCAGAGCCAGAGGGAAAAGCGAAAATTCCAGTACTAAGTAGGTATGGTATAGGCGGCATTATGCCAATACCAAGTACCAAGCAATTAAGTAAGTAGCTGCATCCACGGATAAGGTAGTCTGTTGATGGTGCATAAAATAATGACAATTGTAACTTCTCTCTTTTCCTAATTGTAATTGTATCATACCGTTTCACCTACTACTAAATTGTGTCATCAATTCAAATATAAGGGAAAAGGGATAAAATACAACAATCTTCTACTTCCCTCTTGCTCTTGCCCAAGAAGAATTTTTATTCACGTAATTGGAATTGATTGAGTGCTTGTTATCTTAAAGCATGTGATAAAGTACATTTAATATACACCATACACCCACAAACTAGATTATAGTAATGCTTGTGCACTCTAATCATGTTTTATTACCACAATGATGTGCCCCAAAATGTCACAGCACGACACACAAGTTTTGATCACTAGAGGTATTTGTTAATATAGTGCAATAAGAAAAGTTAAAGCTGTTTGCATACATCAACATAATATGGGGTACATTTACGTATGCGTAGAGTAACGAGTAATACCTCCAAGGTATTAGTATTGCACCGCAGCAAGTATGAGCTTATTTGTGATTCAAAAGGGGAATAAGTAACAAATGTAGCTGCATTATCCTGCATGTGCAAGGGCGATGTAGCTATTATTTGCAAAGAGTGAAGGCTGTAACATGAAAATGAGAAAACAGCAACACAGTTCAATCACAAATCCCAAACAAAACAAACAAGGTAAGAGACAAGAAATTTCTCATTGAAAATGAAAATGTGATGGTCTGGTACTGGTGTGCCCTGCTCAGGTTGAGACCAAATCAAAATGAAAGAGACAAGCACAACAGATTGACATGTGATGTTCACATCATGAGTGGTACATACCATACGGACATGTGTGAATTAGTGTTATGTCAATGATGAGGGATGACCTTTGTGATGATATATTTTTGTATCTCCAAAAAGATAAGAGGGTGCGTGTATAATGATATGCATGTATGGTTTTATAATGCACTTAGACCAATAGCAATAGCAATAGTGATCTCAGGTACATACTTTTTTACACACGTCAAGATGAGATAATGAGGAATCTTATCATGCTTGAAAAGACAAATTGCTTTGAATAAACAGAATGCTAGGTTTTTATTATGCTACTGCATAGTATCCATGAATTGGTGACGTAATTGGTGATGTATACTGAGCAAGAAATCCCAATTTACAACCATCAACAATGGGGGAAAATATTCATAGTCATAGCTCGAACTCCAATCCCAAATTGGCCTACACATATATCCAAAGCCTCGGCTATCTCCTCATCTGAATACCAAGCCATGCAGAAAAGCAACAAAACAATGTAGCCTCTTCAACCAATGAAAATGAAGTGATACAGAGACAAAACAAACTGCTTAAGTAGAAGAGAGTACATGGTACATGATGTAAGAAAAAACAGGCAAGGTCATATGTCCAAGAGTTTAAGTTGTTATAACACTGTAATTTACAGTTACAGTTACAGTTACAGTTACAGTGTAATTAAGTCTTTTAATCCACATTATCNTTACAGTTACAGTTACAGTTACAGTTACAGTGTAATTAAGTCTTTTAATCCACATTATCAGTACAATCAAATCTTCGCATCTAGAATCTAGAGGTGCTACCTTTTCTGAGACTTGTCACTGCTAATGAATAATAAATACCCACAAAGCTTGGATTGTTTCCAACAACACCAAAGAAAGTAAAAATTAAAAGCAACAAATTACTCATGCTGCTGCAACTGATAATGACAAGTCATTTCTCATGCCGGTACAGTTTACCTACTTGCTAACATATCACAGTCCATTGACACAGGGCACAATTCTTCATTAAATTTTACGAAAATGTTCACTAAATTAATAGTTGGAATGTTGCATTACTTTTTAGTTGGGGGGTGATTGCAAAGTCTTTGAAAACAGCCACAATTCAAAAGAATTCACTACAACAGCATTGAATTAATTGGAATGATTTTTTTGATTTTAGAGTAATAAAAATGAATACATATCTAAATAACACTGCTCAAACTAAGAAAAATCAATGTCCTGTTGATCAAAGATTGATTTTCCCAATTCAATCTTTTGTTTTGGAAGAAGCTCTATCTAGATTGTGCTGGAATAGTAAACATCTCCGGACCAATAATATATTTTTAGAAAAACATCATATTCAAATGATTTTGACCTGTAATAATATAAAACTGAGAAATGCTACAAATAACATGTTCATACATAATGAAAAAGATATATTCAGATTCAAAAGGCAATACGCAACTGGTGTTGAAATAGCTACTTCAAGTATCCCTCTCTATTTTACTGTATTCCAAACAAATGTTACATTGCAATGTTCAGAACAAAATGCTTTTCCCCAAAATGACACTCTAAAGAGTCGTATCACGTTTGCTTCCCCAAGCTTTTGTCTTTATTCGGTGTTGCCAGGGATGAATTAGTGACGAAAGCAATGTAGCATATATGCACAGTAATATTATTTGTCCATTTCCATTTTTTGGAGAACTTGGATTCATCGTGTTGGGTCTAAGGTGTTCTAAAAATGATACTTTATTATTCATGCAAATTCGTAGCGGATGTAACCATTTGCTAGACTTCACGTTATTTGTCATATAAAAAGAAAACTTTGTATTTAGCAATGCATTTCGGGGACGGATGGAAACGGAATATAAACATACAGAAGTTGCATAGATATTGGCCCTCTAGTCTTAGTCGAGCACCGCTAAGAAAAGTTATACGAATGCCACTTTTTGTATACCGGACTAATCTTGATTGGCCTCTGCGTAGTTTTTGTACTCGAAAAACAGTAGATAAACGGCTTCTTGTCTAGTGCGCCGCGCATCCTTTTTGTCGTCACAGCACATTCATCTGTTTGTATTGGCGAAACATACGGTTGTAACGCTATGTACACAAACAGAATCATCGCAGTCCAGCACCACACAGATCCTGCTTCAAAACTTCCATCAAATTTTACGAGAAATGATGCAAATAAGGAAATTCCAAACAATAGTATTCCCGAAAAAAGACGATATGGGCGAGCAAACGCACAGCTCCCCATCCAAAGTAGGGCATATGTGTATGAATTTGGTGCCAAGTAGGAATCGACAGTAGCAAGTGTCCAATGAAAATGGCCTCCTTGTTTCCCAATGTAAGTGCACGTCTCATTGTTTAAATAGCTTCGATACTTTGAATCAGCCAATCTGCGGAGCAAAATTGGCTGGGATGTTTTGATTGTGTATATATATGATGCAAGCATGCTCAAACCGAACAATATGCTTAATTTTTCTGGGACCATGAGCATTGTCCAATTTTGGGGGAAACCAGATCGACGACATGCATATATTGCTGAACAAATCACCACAACATTTTTAAGAAGACGTCAATAATTGTATTTCAATGTGTCGAGATAGACACGCGAGATTATTAATTTCCTTTGATTGTAACATTTTTGACAAGCTTTGTACTCACCAAAAAATGGCTGCCAAAATAGAACAAAAGTCCACGCAAATAAGGTCAGCTGCTTGTTCCGCAAAGAACAATGCTGCACTTCTGAATTTTCTATCTTAACTAAATCGTCTGGACGAGACCAGAGTATTGCCTCAATGATTTCCATAGCTAAACACGATAAAAAAGTACATACGAGATCAAGAATGAGGGATTTTATACTAAAAAGTAAAGCATCGAAAACTTCTATGAAAAAAGTCAGAAACGGAACTTAGCGTCTCACCAAAAACGGAAATCATCATTGGTAATATAAACATTTGCTGCCGGACATATTTTTGTTTCGAACGAGCAGCGCGGATGAAAATGAATGAAATGAGAATGCCTTCAATTACAGAAAAGGATACCGATGCTTGGAATGACCAGCACATTGTTTTGAACTGTTTGTAGATGTATTTATCAATCTACGAATTTACTCTATTATTTGATTTTAGTTTCTTTGTAATGGTTCTGTTTTTTTATGACGAAGTGGTAATGTCTATCATCTGCTATCATCTGTCACCACTCTCTGATGAACCAATCAACACTTTGGAGTTCGACGTCCGAATTCAGCAGGACTCGTCTGGAAATGGGTTCTCTCGAAGAACGAACACAACACTAGCATTGTGATTCATATCAGTGTGCAAAGACCTTTTTAGATTCATTTTGAGGGGATGGTGACATCTTTATGTCACTGTTCCAAGCAAAATGAGAATCCTGCCTCTCTCTACATAGGATTACCTATTGTTGATAGCAAAAAGAATGTGCTTTGATTCTTGCTTTTGTGGTATGTAGTAGTACCATATTATTTGAACAGCAGTATGAGTATCTGACATGGGAATTAGTATTTATGTCGAGGTATAAAGATCGGGTCTTTCTCATAATGAGTACATCATACATATGTACATCATGTATTATTCATGATGTACTCGTACGATGTACCATGTCCCCGATGAAAAAAATTGAACCTTCCGTTGGATTCAAAATACGAATGCGTAGGTGATAGTAATATGATTGCGTATGTAAGAGTAATATGCTATTTTTCTGTATGTGCGAACAGGTATTCATGTTTTCTTCTTCTTCATCTCACAATTTAGTGCTTTCATGAAGTTGCGAGAACTAACTTGCGAATCTTCTGACAAATAAATAAAATTATGAGATGAACTCAGCATAAAAGTTCAGGCAGATGAAGAAAACTGCCATATCGACAGCAAATGAAAGAAATCCCCCGAGTCAACCTCTCTAGACTAAAAATTGCGACAATTAAAGTACCGCACCATCTTCTTCGAAACCTAAGTAACTAACTACACTCTCAGAACAGCCATGTCGAAAAAATCCACTACTTTGCTTGCAATCCTCCTCTTGGCCACCGGTTCCGCCAACGCTGCGATTTGCGAAGGAAATGCTGAAAATTCCTGCAATGGCCTCCTCAACAGCTGCACCTCCGATGGATTGTGCGTTGTTGACACTGCCAGCGGCAATTGCTGCTCTTTGTCAAGTGGCCTTTTCACTGGTTCCGCCTTAAGCCGCAGTAGCTCTACTGGCGAAGAAAGCGAAACAGTGACTGAAATATCAATGTCAATGTGTAATTCCGATATCGATGCCAGTGTTTGTGATGGTGATGTTATTGGAATCACTTCCGAAATTGATGTGATAGTATTAGATTCGATGACTTCTCAACCTACCAACAAACCCACCCCATCCCCAACGAAGTCACCAACCGCATCTCCAGCTACAACCACACCCTCAATTTCTTCTCCACCTACCATCACATGCTTCAACATTGAAATCGGCATCATCTTCGACAAATATCCCGACGAAACTCGATGGGAAATCACCAGAGGACGAAAGTCCTCCCAACAAAATAACAACGCTCTCGTCATCAAAGAATCTCCCAAATACAGCAAAGAAGATGGCTACCGTGAAGCGTCCGATAGCCACATCATCTGCCTTCCCAAGGGAAAGTACACATTTACAATCTACGATCGTAACAATGATGGAATGTGTGATGGCGATGGAATGTGCAATGGTATGTATGTAGTGTCTGACAAAAGCAGTGGCGAAATGATCATGCATGGATCATCCTTTGGGGAAAGTGAAAGCGTCACGTTCAACATTCCCTACGAACCTCCGTATCCGTTGGGTAGAGACGATAATGGAGATGGAATGGATGATCGTACGGGAAATGTCATTCCTACTATTCCATTGGATGCGGCAGGTTTTCCATCATGTGCCAATGAATTTGGCTTGCATTTGAAAACGGATGACTATGGCGTAGAGACTAAGTGGGAGTTACGAAAGAGGAGCATCAACATCGACAGCGAGGACAATCACAATGGAACTGTAGTTGCCAGTGGTGGGCCCTACACGAGCGATTTTACTTATGATGTAACCTATTGTTTGGAACCTGGAAAGTATACATTTATTTTCTATGACTGGCAATGTGATGGACTGATGGGTGAGACCATGAATGGGCATTATGCCCTGCTGGTGAATGGGATGGAAGTTTTTCGAGGGGGACGAGCAGTGGAATACGAGGAGATTGTAAATTTGGAATTTACCAATCCTTTGGATAGTGGTATTAATTTGTGGGGGGACAATTTTAATGGTGGTGGTGGTGGTGCGAATGCAAGGGAGGAGGTGCAAATAAACAGGGGTGTGGTTGGAGCTAGATTGTGGAATGATTTTGCGTTGTTAGGCTTGAGTTTGGGATTTATGATGCCAGTTGTATTAATGTAGAGATGGAATGATAGTGCGTGAGATTAATGATGTTGGGGACGATCCTCCTAAAACAGAGTGTTTTTTGTACAATCTAAATTAAAATGATAGTTGCGTGGTTTTAATTTCCATGCATCGCATTTGACTCACAGAATGCCTCCATGCCTCTCCATGCATATTATTTTTGGAACTGGTATGGTAGTAGAGTAGATAATTTGTCTCTCTAAAGAGCTTGCATAATTTTTTGTTCGCCTGAAAAACACGATAAATAAATTAACTTTGAAAATTGCAAAGGTAGAAACATTGTTTTATTCCATATATTACCGTTACTTATGATAAAGGGCTTTATTTAAGCGTTCAGATAATAATATTTTTTTTTTATTTTGGGGGTTTTACCGCTAGTATGGTAGAGAGATCAAAATCGTGCGTGCCTCCGCGGACAGTCAATCATCACAACAACAGAACATCATGTTGTTGTCATCCCCATCCATCAACAACGATGACACCCATGAAGTCAGCACTCAACAAATTCTATCCGCAGTCGATGCCATTCAAGAAGAGGCAATATCCTTCCTAAAAACCATTGTTGCCATCGATTCCACCCTCGAAAAGGGCGAGGGAAAAGTCCAATCGACAATTTACAAACATCTCGTCGATGTTTTTGGTGCTGCTGAGAAGAATACCACTAACAACAGTGATGCTGCTGGCGACAATAACGACACCGATGGTGCAGCGAACAGCGTCGCCGACATTGCAAAGAAAAGAAAGCGAAAGAATTTGTTTCAAGTAGAACGCATCCCGGTAAAACTGGACGAGATACAAAATCAACGAGGATTTTCACCCGTTGATTGGGCGTACAGCGACGATCAAAAGTTTGACGTGGTGGCTCGTTATTGTTACGAGGACGGTGGCTGCAATGATTCAAAAGATGACGATGGTGAAATTGGAAGTAAAAGCAAGAATGGAAGTGGACGCGCTCTGCTTCTACAAGGTCACGTCGATGTAGTACCCGCTAATGAATCAGATGGCTGGACCAACCCTCCTTTTTCACCCATAATTCGAAATGGCAAAGGGGAGGAAATCATTCTATGCGATAATAATGACATAAAAGACGATGAGAAAAAATGCAATGCGAGGTATTTTGATGACGATGCAAGAATGTACGGCAGAGGCGCAGGCGACATGAAAGCGGGGGTTGTTTCAGCGATTTATGCATTCCTTGCTCTGCGTCGTCTGGGATATGGTAAGGATTTTGGGACAACTCGTTTGTATTACTTATTTGTAATTGGAAATATTTTTTGTTTGAGATGGGTTCGAAGAGACCTGTTCGAAGACATCTGCGTTTTTAACCCAGTATTTTCTTCTATATTGTGAGTCAAGTGCCCAAAGGGAATGTCACCATTTGCACTGTGGTGGAAGAAGAGTGCACTGGCAATGGAGCCCTTGCGGCTTCTGCCGAAAAAAACGCTCTCGTGGTGCCTTCGCAACAAACAGCTATCATTATCCCGGAACCTTTCCCCTTTCTCGTCACTGCCCAGCTAGGAGTCCTATGGTTCCGAGCTGCTGTCACTGGCAAGCCCTGTCACGTCCTACAGACCTCCGCCGGAAGTAACGCTATCGAAGGCGCCTACCAATTATACTCTGCTTTAAAAATACTCGAAGAAGCATATAATGAACCCAGAGGTAATGCGCACCCTGCATACAGGGGAATGGACCATCCGGTAAATTTCAATTTAGGTAAAATCGAAGGTGGGAATTGGGCGAGTAGTGTGCCAAGTTCTTGCTGCTTTGAGGCGCGCGTAGGATTCTTTCCGGGGGTTGTGATCGAGGATGTCAAGCGAGATTTGGAGACGGCGTTACATGAAAAAGCAAAGGAGTTGGGTTTGGGGTTGGAGATATCCTATAGGGGTTTCAATGCTGAGGGAGCGGTGTTGTTATCGGAATATGCCGATGGAGAAAATAAACACCCGCAGCAACAAACGGGGCAAGAAGAAGGGGTAGGTGGTAAAAAGAAGTCTTTGCAACGAGAATTTGTGGAATTGCTCCAACAGTGCCACAAACTTGCATCCTCACCTTCATCGGAAGATGAAGGTTATAGTATTAACTGCAACAACAACAGCTCGTCGTCTGTGTCCCATAATAATAAGAACAAAACAACTGAACTTCCGCTCATCCCCATCACATGCACCACTGATGCACGGTTCTATTCATCACTATACCACGATCCAAACGATGTGGTTGTAACATGCTATGGTCCAGAGGCTACCAACATCCATGGCGTTGATGAGAGTGTAAGTTTGAAATCAATGAGGGATGTGACTGCTTCAATTGCTCTATTTATTCGAGATTGGTGTGGACTTGTGAAAGAAGAGGTTGGCAGGTGAAGTATAATGGGTTGCATCACTAGGCAATAGTTTAATGAATAGTGTTAATCAGGTTTACAACAATATACTGTAGATACAAGGTATTTACTTGGCATTAACTTTATGAATGGTGAATGAATAATCCGACTACACATATGAATCCATGTATGTCAGCTAATTAATGCTGATTTTTCAATCATTCATATTGATTCATTGGTCCTTCGAAATCGCTTTCACATTGTGAACCTAGCGTGATGATGAACTGGGCCATCGTCAACATATAAAACTAGCAGCATAATTTTGTTTTTTGCCCTCATGCACCCTTGGTCTGACTAGTATTGTCTCCCGGTTATAATAGCTACTCCCTTCTGTATCCTGACTCTTCGTCCATATCCCTGAAGTTGGCAGCATAAATTTGTTCAGTGCGTAGCTTGATCATGGATAGGATAATCATTTTTATAACGTGATGTCCCAGATTGTATTACTGTGATGTCATCATTCTAATCCATCATGGGGGATGTGACAACCATATGTGCATAATGGAATGTTTGAGAGATATGTTGCTCTCGAGAAAAAGTAACATGAATTATTCATCCAGAGCAACCGAATTATTCTAAATTTTAGCTATTCCAACATACTTCTCATTTCCATCTCGAAAGTCTGGCACATATGACGAATTAATTCCAAGGGATCTGTACACATCAAATAAATATGTATCCTTCAGTGACATGAGCCCCTCATATGAAACAGCAATAACTCGTTCTCCGCTTTTGAACCTTCCTCTTCTCCCGTACTTTTCCAGAGCCTTTGCCATAATCTCTCTGGCGTTGACATTTTCACTGAGTGTAATAGTCTCATTCAAGCAGTGATCTCGCAATTTTGAACCATGAGAAATTGATTTATCTCTCATTGAAAGTACAACAGTGATGTCTACCCCACGAGACAGATACCATTCAATATGTGAGGTAATATTGATGAAAAATCGTCGAGGGTAGAGTGCAAATCCATCATGTGGACCCAAACCACATTTTGCTCCACACGACCATTTCTCATTATTTGTTTTCATGTTATTCTGCTCCGAAATATGTAACTCTTCACGACAAGCAATTGGCGCAGTCATATTCAACTTCAGCTTCTTTCCACCATCAATCCGTAAGCACTCATCTGGGACCCACGCCTCTACAATCTCAGTCATCGCTGCAAATGTTGGATCGCAGTTCCCTTCTCTGCTAAACCACTGTCCAGAAGGCAGAGATAGATGTTGAATTTCGATAGCACGGTTAGGTGACATTGCGCGTTGTTGAACGACACGTTTGCGGTTTCTTTTCGAATGAAAGGCACCGGTTGCTATGCCAAGAGTAGTGGCCAGAAAGGTGGATCCGGAGGATTCAGTGCCAAACACAGCAATGATCCGGTCTGGTAATATTGATGATTTCTTTTTTATCAGTGTGGGAGTTGCGCTGTTAGAAATTCCATGAAATGCCAGCGATGGCATTTTATAAGAAGTTGTGGAGTCGTGACCCAAGGAAACATCAATCGCTGATGGAATGGTGCCCGAGTCCAGAGTGTTTGTCAAGGAGGAAACGATGAGCCCAATGTTTAATCCAATCACCAATCCAAAGCAGAAGAATAACAGTCGCAGGCACGATCCCGGGGATGGGGAAAGGTGACTGGCCATTGTAGCGTCTTGTAGTAGTATGATTTTGGCATTCAATACAACATCATCATAGAAGTATTGTAGTAGTGTGATATTTCTCTATTTATTTAGTGATCTACCACACCCTTTGAGGGTGTGGTGATCTACCTAACAATAGAACACACAGGTATACTACTAGAATACGGTAGTAGTA
>JALLAR010002593.1:0-12525 GCA_036939335.1 Conticribra guillardii
TGTTGTTGTTGTTGTTGTTATTGTTGTTATTGTTGTTATTGTTGTTATTGTTGTTGTTGATAATAAAAATTTGAATATTGAATAGAAACAATTACATCATACATGTATTAAGTACCATGATTCTCTAAATTGACCAATTTATTTTACGCCAACCTATCTAATGGCTGTCGTAAATTCCTCTCCCTCTCCTCCCTGTATGCAATGTTCTCAGGACGCCCGCCCTGACACATGATCTTTCTATCCTCAGCAGTTATAAAAAGGCTAGAACGAACCAACATCCTTGAATGGCACATGGTGGTATTTGATTTGTAGTCGCTTTCTTATTATTTCTCGTTCAGACGCTAGAACAAGCGCAGTTAGCCAGAGCCGGGGTTTTCCGAGTTTTAGATGAATCTGATCTAAAGACTCTGAAAGAACCTCAGCTTGCGCTAATCATCGAGAAAGCGAAAAAAGCTGGAATCGGAAAGAGGGATAGATTCAGACATCCTAAAGAATACATCAAAGAAATAAGTCCAGACACTTGGGTAAGCAATTGTCAATTATGCAATACTTTATTTTTATATAGAATGTTACTAATTTTGATCAACATCTCCTTTTCGTATAGAATATTCAGAAAGATATCAATGGACGAAAATACACTTTTGGAACATATCAGACAACAAGTGCAGTTAGCCAAAGCCAAGGTTTTCAGAGTTTTAGATGAATCGATAATTTTCACCAAATTAGAATATCATGCACATGGAAAAAAGCGCAATCCACGGGGAATTGGTTCTGATGAAGAGGTCAAGTTAGCGCTCGTCATCTCATCAGCAAAAGGCAACCCACGGGGAATTGGTTGTGATAAAGAGGTCACGCTAGCGCTCGTCATCGCATCAGCAAAAGAAGCTGGAAGAAAAATTTCTGGAGGAAGCAAAAAATCGAAAAAGAAGAAGGTCACGAAGTTATCTTGTTTCGGTTACAAGACACCAGAAACTGAGGAAGTGCGTGCTGCCTTGTGTTCTATCATTGTAGATGGCGAGAAGATATTGCGGATGACAGACCCGGACTTTTTTTATGCAAATCTTGCTTTGAATGCAGCAGCATTCATGCTAGATAAAGATGCAACAGAAGAAGAAATAAGTGTCTTTCTTCTTCAAACTGCGGACCATTGGAAGATGTTGATTCCTGTTTCGGGTAGATATTCTTGGAATCAAGTTGTATTTAAAAAAACATCAATGAGATTGAAATGAAAAAAATGGAAGTGGTGACAGCAAAATTGGACGCTGCTCTGTCGAAGAATGCATTGATACAGCGGAACTAGAACAGGCCAAGAAAGAAATCGAAAAATTGAAAGCCTGCGCAATGGTGTAAAGGCTCATATGCATATTTTACATATTAAATTTATATCATTCGTTTCATTACTGCTCATATGCGTAAATTCATACATAGATTTTTATTATTATTTTGATTAACATCTTTATATTTAAACGGATAGATGTCTTTTGATTTGATGTTTTCGAAACATCGTTTCTACTTTTTCTATTTAGTTGTCCCCATTTCATACACATTACCGAATGCAATAACTTGGAGGACTTTCTTGATCAATTACTTGGAAATCATATTCCATACTCTCTTGACTTGATATCATCTACCATCAGCTCGGCTTCTCTAAAAGCATCCATTTCCCTCGTCGGTAGAATTTGGAACTAGACGTTTCATGAAAGGTTCAATCCAATTCTCTTCTGTGTCATACACACATCTGACTTCGATTTCTTTGGTCGTCATGGTCGCATTGAAATTATCGTAAGAGGCGCGCACGTGCGATTTTTTCATGCTTCCAGAGTCATCCACAAAAACACCTACAAAACCAACGTTTGAGGACGTATAAGATTCGAGGCCGCACAATTCGGCCCAATCTTCTGCAAGGTCCTGGTCACCATAATCACGTCTGACGTCGGGGACTAACCGCGCGTTAGTATCATTTAGAAAGGCGGGTGGGAGCGGTTTAAGGGTACCATCGTCTTTCTCCACGACGCAAAGCAAGCAAAAAGGCCTAAACGGATACTCTGCCCTAAATTGATCCCACTCGGCAGCAGGATTGCTAAACCCAGAGTCTTCATCAATAACAGCGACACAGGGAACCAACTGGTCCTCTTTTCTGCATTCTCCATCAACGGGATCGCAACTGTATCCTTCCGCGCACATTTTAGGCGTGTGGGTGCAACTCTGTTCATTGATTTCCAAAACAATTTCGTCAATGGTGCATGGATCTTTATCATCACAATCTATGAGTACATCTACTGCGCACTCTCCGCTTGCTGATTCACACTTGCTTCCTTCAGGACAGACTTTAGGCGTATGAATGCAGCTCCATTCGCCACTGATACGCACACTCTCGTCAAATGTGCAGGAATCGAAGTCGTTGCAATCGATGCACTCACCACAGTAATCTTCGTAATGAGATCTCAGATGTTCGCCAACATCAGACTCTTTTACGCACATCGTTTCATGATAATCTTGTTGCTTGGCATAATGGCAAATGAAAATATACTCTTCCTCGTCCGAGCTACTCTTTGTACTCTTTGTACTTTTTGTACTTTTTGTACTCTTTGTACTCTTTGTGTTAAGCGACATCTTTGTTACGCCATCGCATTTAATGCGGTCACTCTCAGAGCAAGTATAGTATTTCTTACTCTGTTTGGATCTCTTGGTTACCTTTGCCATCTTCTTTTTCCCATTTGACGTCTTTTTCTTTCTCAGCTCTCGATGGATACTTGGATGGAACTTGACGAGCTTAAAAAATGCAGTCGGAGCAAACCAAGAAACACAAGAAAATGAGCGATGGAGTTGCAGCACGAATGCATGGTCAGAGCTTATCAACCTACGTCTCTGGTCTCATGATTGCTTTCAATCCTCTGCCCAAGACGACTAGCATCGACAGCCATTGCAAACAATGCAACAATACCAATAAAAACCACCAAAGTCTTCATGGGGCCAATGACGAATTCTTCCTGTGTAGTACTGGAATTTGTAACAATGTTCTAGCAGGCTGAGAACTAGCAGCAGAATGAGAAAACCAATCAGATAGAAGGAATAATATTTAATGACTCACTGCTTAAAAACCAACTTTACGTTTTGGCAGATCTATTGTTCAGTGTCTATTGTAAGTAATACTTTTCTTGATTTTTTTTTATGAGCAAACTCGTGTTTTCAGTACATAGTTCATCCGAATAATGCGAGAATGCCCTTGAATGAATACACTATGCACCATGTACCATACATATTTCGTAGCTGACACTAAGCATTCGGTTCCCATAAAAAATAAAACGGGTTCTGCTCATTGGTGACAGCGGCGTCAACAATAAAGCAGCAGGCAGAGCAGCCGAATCTAGTAAAAGCAAAACATGCCAAAAAGATGTAGAGCAATTCGCGAACAGCAAGGAACCCCAAAGCTAGGTAGTACTAGAGTTTATCAGCGGATGAACTCAAACTAAAACAACACTTGCACCGTACAACATGGGAACTCAAGTTTAGATTCTGAGACCCCGGTACTCAAGCGCCATGACTGGCACCAAATGACGATCAAGAACTCCGTTATTATCATCCTCATCGCTAGAGACCGATATTACATGATGTATCAATATTATCATCATATTATGCCATCATGATCCATGAACCATGAGCCATGAATGAGAACACCGCATTACAATACTCGATGCAGATTGCTACATACACTCCAATCTACTTCAATAGCCACCGTACCATTCAACACAGATAGAAGCTTTCGTACCATGACGAAAATGAAGATTTCCAACTGCTTCCGAAAAGAATCATTGCCGGTATTCAACGAACTCGAATGTTGAAGTGCGATACTTTTTCTCATATTTTTCCGTTCACTTTTACGATGTTCTTCGACAAGCGTGAAGATGGAAGCATATCACACATCTTCAGGGATTTGGGTATTTATTTACACCATATATAGAATGATTTGTGGTTCGTCTAACTAATTCTATTCATTAATCAAATCATGGGTTCGTCAGTAATTTAAAAGGGGGACACCTACCAACCAAGGCGACACGCATAAGTCTGGGAAAACTTCATACTATCTACAATAAACAAACAAATAATGATGTATTATATAGAAAACAATCATAATAAATAATAATAGCATGTCAATTTTTAATTTTGTCATTGTTTACCTGTTTACTAACATCTTATTATTTCTGTCATCGCTAAATGCCTGTGAATATTATTCTCCAACATTCATTGCATCTCTCTAGAGAGTATCTAACTGTATTTTTTACGCAACCTTCGTACAAAGTAACTTTTTGCCACAATAATTTTAAACTTTAGATTTTGTTTATAGACATTGATAATACGAGGGTTTGAGCTTGTTAACAAGGAATGATGTCTTCTAAGAAATATATTCAAGTCTTATGGCGAAAACATGAAACTGTGTACTCATTTTTGTGTCCTTTTGCATTGTTCCAAATCAAATCAAACTCGCTGAGATTCCATGCTTATCACTGAAAAAATCAAAGTTTCATGTGAAGAATTCAGTTTTTGTCTGCCAACTCTTTCTAGTGGAAAAGTGGCTTTGTTTTAGATGTATGTTTGCTGAAAAATCAATGCCGAATCAATGGGAATCAACATTTGCACAAATGTAATTACAATTTAACCGATTTTTTCCCTTATGCTTAGCTTCATTGCAAGTCAAAGAAGCATTACATCACACAGAAAAAATGCTTGAAGTATGCTCCAGTTTAAAATGGCATTTTCACAGAGATTTGTATTTTCTTAAGGCAAGTCAACCTTCTCTTCCCCTCGAACAATAAACGGCACAATTACGCTATAGATTGCACCCGAAAATGCAACCCAATAGTTCACCAAACATTTGTCGCATGAATCCAGTCATATATCATGCTGATACAATATACAGACACCTCACAGAGCCCCCGCCCCCGCACTAGGATTCAAATCCCCCAAATCAATCCTCTCCACATTTCCCTTTTTGCCCTGATACTTTGTCAAATCATCTTCCCCCACCGGAACCTGCGAAAATACTGCCAAGAAAACCACGAATCCAAGTGCCAATGCCGCCTTCATCGCTCCTCCCATAGATCCCTCCTCTGTTTCGTCAGCTTCTTTCCATCGCTCGCTGAACATTATGCTGTCTTCGGATTGTCCCTCCAAGAGAGCTTCGTCGGGGTCGACTTCTATTTCAGCAGCATTGGCAAGTGATTCTGGAGATTCTTGTTTGAGTTGACGAAGTTTTTCTTCGAGGGCGGCGATTTCGGCATCTTTGTCGCTGGGGGTGGAATGACGTCGGGTCGTGGAGGTCCTTGCTGTGGGGGCTGGACTGAGATTTACTCTTGATGTTCTTGATGTAGCTACGAGACCAGCCTGTGGTGAGAATGCACTGGCATTGGGGAGGAAGCAGGATGCAATGGCGACGAGCGTAAGGAAACGCATCATGGTGAGAGTCAGATGGGGGTTGTTAGGAGCTGGGAGCGAGGCTCGCTTGTGAGCTCTGTTCTTTTTCGCGTGGCAGGGACAGTCCCGTGACTTTCTTCACGGTGACTTCATAAAAAAGTCACATGTCCCATTCTCTGGTTCAAGTTCCTTAATTTGATTGGTTGAAATTCTTAAATTGAGCGTTTTTTATGTAATGGCATGATTTGGCATAACCCAAGAGAAACTATCTAACTCTTGGGAAGAATACAACATCTACATAGCTAGGTATCGTAGTAGAGAGTTTGTACGATACGATATGGTAGAGCTAACCGGGATTTGATTCAAATTTCCATGACTTCTTGAACACAACTTCAACTGGACCTTCCTACTCCTACCTGGTAACTAGTAACGCTGACCAGCGATCTCACCCCGGGCCCGGGATTTGAATCAATCCAAGACACAACTTCAACTGGGTGGTGTACTGGGATATTATGTACTACATCATCATAGGTACATAATACCAATTATTTATTGGTGATCAAATCTCAGCTTTTGCTTTACGTATCATATAATTTCTTTCAGAATATATAACGTATCATATAAGAGATAAAGTTACGTGTCCGATATTTCGTACCATATCATTTTTTACTCCCAATTATTGGTACCTATATCATTGAAGCAAGTCATCTGTTAGAAAACATACATAATATAATTATCTAACTATGTAGTACTATACTTGGGTAGTGACAGTAGCTTCTACAAACAGATAACTTTATTTACATATTGGGTTTTGATTGCATGTTGTGTGAAAAATAAGTTTTTATTCCCATATCATAATAAATATTAAAAATTAGGTTTACATATCTGATATTTGATCACGAATAAAAAAAGCGGTTTTCAACAGAAGAGTAAATAATACGGCACGACGATGATGAAAAGTAGTACAAAGCTACGATCTGAAAGATGGACAAAAGAAACCAAATGATGCCAGGAATGAGCGCCCCACCCGGTGGATCGCAATCACAACAACCTCGTCCAGCATCCGGGCTATCGGGAGGACCTGCCGCTGGAATGAGCATGAATGCCTCGAGTCCCCACAATCCCCACAACGCCATGCCCATGCCGCCGGGACTGGCCATGACGAATGCAACTCCCAATGCACCAGGTGTTGGAAACGTCGGCACCCCCGGGGCGTTCATGCCAGGAATGAACGGGGGAATGAACATGAACCCCGTCGGCATGAATGGCATGATGGCCGCTCAGCATCCGGTGGGCATGAATCCAATGGGCCAACCAGCAGGACCGGGCGGAATGAATTCTTTTCCTGGAATGCAGCAAATGCCCCAGCAACAGCAGCAGCAGCCGACCAGTATAAACATGAATACCATGAATCTAAATCAGCAGCAACAGCAGCAATTGCACCAGATGCAGTTGCAGCAGTTGAAGTTGCAGGCGCAAATGAAGCATCAGCAAATGAATCCACAACAGCAGCAGTTGGGACAGCAGCAAATGGCAGCTGGCCAACAGATGAATCAACATCAGATGAATCAGCAACAGATGAATCAACAGCATATGAATCAACAACAGATGAATCAACAGCAGATGAATCAACAACAGATGAATCAACAGCAGATGAACCAACATCAGATGAACCAACAGCAGATGAATCAGCAGCAGATAAATCAACAGCAGATGAATCAGCAGCAAATAAATCAGCAGCAGATGAATCAACAGCAGTTGAACCAACAGCAGATAAATCAGCATCAGATAAATCAACAACAGATGAATCAACAGCAGTTGCATCAACAGCAACAAATAGCACAGGCAAAGAATAGCCAACGACAAATGGGTAATAATACTCCTGTTCAGCAGCATCAGCAGGGGCAAGGAAATCAGCCCAATTCACAATCTTCGTCTCCATTTCGATGGAATCAGGCAAGATCTCCAGGCATGTCAACCGGCTCCTCCAACAGTCAAACCGTAACCATTACTGGAGGATCCGCGCCAGTAGGATTCAATCCCACGACAAACAATTCCCTTGGAAACAACTCCGGCGGCACACCCGCCCCCACAAATCCCATGATGAACCATCCCCAAATGGCCAACCCTCCAAACATGAATGCTGCCACGCCCGGAGGAATGCCTGTTGCTGGTTCACCTCAAAATATCCAGCAGGCCCAAGCACAACAAATGATGCAATATCAAATAGAACAGCAGCGGATACTACAGATGCAGCAGCAACAACAAAAACAGCAGCAGCAGCTTCAACAGCAGCAGCTTCAACAGCAGCAGCTTCAACAGCAGCAGCAACAATCGCAGCAGCAACAACCGCAGCAACAACAACCGCAGCAACAGCAACAGCAACAGCAACAGCAACAGCAACAGCAACATCAGCAACAGCAACAGCGGTTGCAGCAGATGCAGCAGCAGCAAATGCAGCTTCAACAGCAGCAGCAACAGCAGCAGCAGCAGCAGAGTCAACAACAACAACAACAGCAACAGCAGCAGCAGCAGCAGAGTCAACAACAACAACAACAGCAGCAGCAGCAAGGCCAGCCGCAAAACCAACAGCAACAACTTTTTCAAAATCAAATGCAACGCGCAGCAATGCAAGAACAAAGAAGAAGAATGTCACAATCACAGCAGCAAATGTTGCAACAGCATCAAATGAAGCAGCAAAATCAGAAACAAAACCCGCAACAACAAAGACACTCCATTACCTTATCTCATTTATCACGATCTTCCTCCGCCCAACCCGCTCGGCGGCCATCCTCGGCTCTAATGGCGCAACAGGCACAGTCACCTTCTGCTCAACATCATCAACAAGATGGAACTCCCTCCTTATCACAGCAGCAACCAATACAGTCGCCCTTTTCTCAACAAATGCACCCATCAGCTACTCCTCTTGGACGGGCACCCTCTGCTACCCTTCCCACTGGTATCATGCCTCTACCAACCACGCTGCCACAGCAATCTTCTTCTTCCCACAGTTCCCAGGGTTCCACACTGCGAAGTTCTCCTGTTAACCAACAACATCAACATCAACAGCACCAGCGACACCAACAACAATCTCCTAGACAGCCTTCTCCGTCATTTTCTCCCACTACATTCTTTAATTATAAGACTGTATCGTCCATCAATTCAAGTGTCAAGTCCAGGCAACAGAGTGATGGTATTGTTGGCAGTGGCCAACAACCATTGTCAAGGGGGTCATCGACTGCTACATCATTCTCGATATCGGCGCCGGCTTTATCACCTTTGTCAACGATTATTATGAATAATAACGGAAACGGAGCAGTGAATATGCCAGCACCACTGTCTGCGAATGCGTCAACTGCACTTCTTGGCCAGCGTCCTTCCTTTTCCACCGGAGCTTCTGCAAATGGTTTAGGTTCTAAAACTAAGAATAAAACCGACTCCAAGAAGAGTGCTAATCCAATAACTCCATCTACTGCAAATACATCATCATCATCATCTCGTCCAGATAAAAACACAAACAAGAAACAAACAGCAACAAAAGCATCATCACCAGCATCGGCACCATCTAATATGACCGTGGCATCTTCATCCGCCACAGCCACATCCAACAGCGCCTCTAACCAGCACTACCACCATCAACATGTTTCCACCCTCTCCAATGAAGAAGTGTTGAAGCTTGCCAATGCCTGCTCCTGGGATGAAAAGGTAGTATGGGTAGCCCGACAATTACTTGGGCCAGGAGGATCCAATGGCTTCTCGCGCGCTACGTCTGCGGTACAGCGTTTGAAACGTCAAAGGGCACGCCAACTTCAACAAACACATAAGCACAAGGAACAACACAAGGCATCATCTGTGGGAGCATCATCTGTAGGAGAGGCAAGTGCGAATGCCAATTCCACAGCAACAGGGGAAGGTGGAGGAGTGGGGAAAGACGGCAAAGATGATGGACACAACCACCCTGATATAAATGAGGAAACACTAAAATCAGAGACTTTCAACGTGAGACTTGCGAAAAAGATGCAAGCAGAATTGAAGCAGGGGTTGCAATTTTGTAATTTGATGACAGAAGTTATCAAGTCTGTATTCCAGGAGGTTGACCCCGAAAATCCTTTGCTGTTGGTACATCCTCCAATGGTTGGAACGGCATCGCAACTGGGACCTGGAATTGGAGTGTCCATGTTGCCAATGGCGGGAATAGGAGCAATGGTTGCAAATACAAGACCATCGTCATCATCGGTATTAGGAGCCGCATCATTTGGACCGGGACAACGTAACGAGAAGACCATGGCGAAAAAGTCACAGGCTCCATCAGCAGGGTATGCATCAAGCTCTGCAGGGAAAGGAAAAATGTCTTCGGTGCCTATGTCACCAAGACTGGCGCGGGCTTCTCTGGGCCAGACCAATCCAAATGCGGAGACGGTTGCCGAAGGTAAGGTGTCGCTTTTTAAAGATACATTTCGGTCTCGCTTGCTTGATTTCTTTATATGTGAACAGGTTTGTTATCTTTTTTGCACGCCTTCCAAGCTAATATTCAACATTCAAATTTTTGTTTCACTAAGGCAATCCGAATGGTTCGACACTACGGAAATTAAGAAAAAGAGGCAGTCACATCCAAGAACACACAACTGATATCTCACTCCTAAAGGCAGTTGGCAGTTATGACGAGCATGGGAAGAAATTAACGAAGAAAGAATTGGCGTTTCGACTCTTTGAAGCAAGTAGATTTCGGTCATTGGAGGCTGGCGATTACGTCGCTGCCAAGCTGGCTAGTCATGATGTTTGGATATTGGCACGGGTGGTAAAGCAGTGGGATTCAGTGGGGGTTCCTTTCAAGCAGATGAGGGAGTTGACAGCTGTATGTTTCGAATTATTTCGTCTATTCCTATTTTATTTGTACCCTTGATGATGGGCGATTCCAATTTGCTCATATTTGTTTATCCCATTGACATTTCCACAGGCTAAGAGAGACGCTCTATTCAAGGAGAAAGTATACATCCAAGATAATGATGAGTACAACGGAGACATTTCAAGTGCAAGGGCCGTGAGCAGACATCATGTCCTTCCGCTTCCAAGAACATATGCTGAAGCCAATGCCTGGGCAACACGGTAAGAAGAGGTTTGGCTAGGCAATGCATCTATGTCAAAATATTCAACAAACAGCTCACCATTATATTCCTTCCCACCTATGTCTTGGCACTAAAAACTCAGAGCGCGCAAAATTTTCAGGGTTTATGCCATGTATCCTCATACAACAGCACTCTATTGTGCAACAGTAATTGACAACACAACTTACTGTCGAAACCAAGATGATATTATTGTAGTCGAATTTGATGGTGACGAAGGTGAGAATGATAATATGATTAGAGATGATCTGATTTGCATTAATTGTTTGAATGGGCTCATTCTTACAACGTCTCTTGTCATTTTTCTAATTTGAAGACGACAAAGGTGTACTTCCTCAACGACACATCCCTGCGCGATTCGTTACATTAATCCCACGCGAATTTCCTGCTTCGCATACAAACAAGGCGAGACGAAAATCTCATGCCGATGGAACAAAGAAAAAAGATCCAGCCACAAGCACTTCATTGTTAGGGAATGTTCCGGTTCCACCGCTTCTATCGTCGTCCAATCCAAAGACCAGCAAAGGCTCATCGCCCAACCCTAAGACCAGCAAAGGCGCAGTAACAGCTGCTGCGAATAATCATGTGCTGCATCGCCACGATACAGTCGACGAGATGCTGTTGGAAATGTATGGAGAGTCAGGTTCCAGGGCTTCCAGTGTGCTAGGTAAATTTGATTACGATGACATGCTACAGGAAGATGAGTCATTATTCTCGCCTTCGTTACTAGAACCAAGTGAAGGCGAGGCAACTGCTTCAATTCCTACTACTAAAAAATCGCCAACAAAAAAAACGAAAGGGGAGTCATCTGGTAAGGGAGCAAGGGGCAAAGGCAAACGCGGTCCCACCACCAGTGATTCAAAGGGGAGCAAGAAGCATAAGAAGGGATGATCAATTTATATTTCTTTTCATGGGCAATCTTTCTTGCCAGCCACATCTAGGGCATCGTACTTGTTTCATATTATTAATCAGAGCACAAATAATCTGTTTGTATGATTTAACACTTTCATAAAAAATAGATAGACATAGTTTATTATTATTCTTTACATGTGCTTATTTTGAATTATTTCTTGGATTACGCCAATCCATGCATGCTTTTGATTGGAAGTCACGAATTGATGGTTATTGAGTAGTTTAAGTTACAACAAAAAGTGGCAGTACTAGTACTCTGAGGACCTGTGTGTGTGTGTGTGTGTCTTGCCCACCGGTCACGAGGGGATTCACTTAATGACGCGATACAATCGCAAAGCTACTACCCTCTCATACGGAGACATCACGCAGGAACCCTACTCGACCCCACGATCCGCGCTCCTCCCACGCCATCTCACACCCACCAGCTCCCCCTGGGGGGACGACAGACTGATGATCTGAGATATTGTGAGGGGCCCGCTCCTTACGGAAACCTAAGGTCTCGGACCTAGCTGCCTTCCTGTTAACGTCATTCCGATAATACCCCTTAAAAAATATACCAGTGCCATTTTTGGCACACTTTGCTCGCTAAACACATTATACCGCGGCCAGTGTATGGATCAGTTTGAAAACAGAGTTGATTCATTCTTGCCTTCTTTTTCTCTGGCCAACAACGATGTCTCCATCCCACAAGAGCGCGAAGAAGAAAACGCTTTTCCCATATTCCCTTCTGCATTAGCCAATATTGGCCAGTCATGTTTCATCAATGTCATTTTGCAATGCATTGCAAATTCACCACCACTGATGAATGCAATATGCCAGGCGGTCATGAGAAGTAATCCAATGCTGTCTCAATTATATTTTTTGATGAAGTTGATGATTACAAATGCAAAGCATGGAAAGCATGTCTTTTCGAATCCGCAGTACATCCTTTCACCCAATTTCTCTCCGCTGATGCAAGCAGATGCTCACGAGTTAATGACTTCCATCTTTTTAGAGTGGAATTCATTAGATTCTCATCGTTCGCAATCTTTGTCAAACGAGAACAATTCTGAACATCCATCCTTGTCTAAAGTTATTT
>JALLAR010002597.1:0-13163 GCA_036939335.1 Conticribra guillardii
AGTTTCGAAGTGTCTTTGAATTGGTCATCATTTGTTGCAATTGCGTGTTGGCACTACTGACTGTACTTGGTATATCCTATGCTCATTCACAGGGCTTTCTATCGTCAACTGAACATTTGGGGATTCAATCGGCTCAAAAATAATGGGAGGACAAGCGACAACTGGAGCCATGAATGTTTCGTACGCGGAAAACCAGAGTTGCTTGGTAGCATCAAGCGGCAGGCTTTAAAAAATGAAGACAGCAAGAAAACACCAATATTAGTGAATAGTAATGAAACTCTTGCTTCGGCATCCATGGCTGATTCGAAATCTTGCAAAAACGCTATTTTGAATGCAGTCGATGCTGCAGCTCCGCCCAAATTGGATGTCACAGTGAGTCAATCTATCCCCGTTCCTGAAAGGTCCTCCTATTCGAGATGTTTCCCTCGTTTGCTGCACTTTGTGCTTAGCGTGGTCGAAGAGGAGGGGCTCGCGGATATCATTTGTTGGTAAGGTATCTGTGTCTACTGTTGCAATTTCCGTTGATGCAATGACATTGTTGTTCTAACCGCTTCGTTCCACCTTGAAAATGTCGCAATCTGCTGGGCATTGCTCTTGAATCTTACATCTGCAATATTTCTCGCGAACTGAACGCACCACACAGGACTCATGATGGCAATGCATTTAGTATGATTGACGATGACGCATTCGAGAGTGAAGTCATGCCCAAGTATTTTGTTAAGCAAGCGAGTATTCGGTGAGTTTCGAAGTGTCTTTGAATTGGTCATCATTTGTTGCAATTGCGTGTTGGCACTACTGACTGTACTTGGTATATCCTATGCTCATTCACAGGGCTTTCTATCGTCAACTGAACATTTGGGGATTCAATCGGCTCAAAAATAATGGGAGGACAAGCGACAACTGGAGCCATGAATGTTTCGTACGCGGAAAACCAGAGTTGCTTGGTAGCATCAAGCGGCAAGCTTCAAAAAATGCAAACAGGAAGAAAATACCGAGCAGTCAAAGATCTCTTACTACTTCGGCATCCATGGCTGATTCGAAACTTTGCAAAAATACCGTTATGAATGAAGTCGATGCTGCAGCTCCACCCAAATTGGATGACACAGTGAGACAATCTATCTCCGTTCCTGAAAGAACCTCCTATTCGAGATGTTTCCCTCGTTTGCTGCACTTTGTTATCGGTGCGGTTGAAGAGGAGGGGCTCGCAGGTATAATTCGTTGGTAAGGTACCTTTGCCTACTGTTTTGAATCCAGTTGATGCTATGGCGTTATCGTTCTAGCGGCTTTGCCCCACCTTGAAAATGTCGCTTCTGCTGGGCATTGTTCCTGAATCTTACATCTACAATATTTTTTGCGAACCGAACGCACCACACAGGACTCATGATGGCAATGCATTTAGTATGATTGACGATGATGCATTCGAGAGTGAAGTCATGCCTAAGTTTTTTGTTAAGCAAGCGAGTATTCGGTGAGTTTCGAAGTGTCTTTGAATTGGTCATGATTTATTACAACTGTGTTTTGGCACTACTGACTTTATTTTGGGAATGGTATCTTTGTTCTCAGGGCTTTCTATCGGCAACTGCACCTTTGGGGATTCAAACGGGTCAAATGGAGAACTGGGGAGTTATTCAACAGCTGGAGCCATGAATGTTTCGTACGCGGAAAACCAGAGTTGCTTGATCACATCAAGCGACAAAAAGTTAGCAGAACTAAAATGTCTTGTGCAAAAAGCGCTGTCGCGAATGAAGTCGATGCTGCAACTTGTCCCAAATTGGCTGTTGAAGTGGCTCATGGTACCGATTCTGAAGCTTCTGCCCATCGTTTGGTCACCAACATTCGACAAGTTGCTGTAATTAATAAAATGTCTGCTCTAGCTCCAACCAAATTGCATTTGACAGGGGGTCGACACGTCTCCGGCGCTGAAGCTTCCGCCATCCACGGCTTGGTCGCTTTGAAAAGTCTAACTAGTGAACATTAATTCACCCTTTGCTCTGTTGTTGAAATGAAAAAATACTTAGTGACTAAGAATAAACCATCTTACATGGTGTAGTGTGGTGAATAATTTATAAAACAATGTAAGTAATAGAGCATTCTGTCTTGTGATTAACCCACACGATATTCTCCTTTTTTGATATTTTTCGTGAGCACAAAAAGAAGTGAATACTCCCAATATTATTAAGTATTGTGTAGAAATGTTGCCATTGTTATTCCTGAGGACTTTCTCTACCGACGTTTGCTCAGGTTTTGTTTTTTTTGTCACATATTTTGGCCCCTCAATAATATATATCGTGAATAATACGCTTAGAATTAGATAGCTAAAGTTCCTTTGCCTCTAGGTGCATTTTCTCACACATCTTACATATATTCGTCATCCCTCCTACTAGATGATTCTTCTCTATTTCCACGTCTGGTATAATCCCTTGGTGTATCAGTAGACGTTGTACGCCTCAAATTCGACTGGCTTGAACGAGTTAATGAGTCTTCCAAGTCAGAGAAATTTTTCCATGAACCACTATCACTCCTTCGTCGTTGCGGTGGATCTGAATCATATGATCTGGATTCCATCTGGCGGTCTTGTGATCTAGTGTATTTATCTTGATCTTCATCTTCTTCTTCTTCTTCTTGTGGTTCCGAATTTGATTGTCGCCTTCTGGGTGATCGACCATAAAATTCATCGTCATCCCTAGCCTTAGGCCGTTGCCCTCCTTCCTTTTGTGGTTCCGAATTCGATTGTCGCCTCCTAGGTAGTTGACCGTACAATTCATCATCATCCTTAGCCCTAGGTCGTCGCCCCCCTTTTTCTAGTGGTTCCGAATGTGATTGTCGCCTTCTACGTGATCGGCCATACAATTCATCGTCATCCCTAGCCCTAGGCCGTTGCCCTCCTTCCTCTTGTGGTTCCGAATTTGATTGTCGCCTTCTAGGTGGTCGACCATACATTTCATCGCCACCCCTAGCCCTAGGCCGTTGGCTTCGTTGTTGCCGAGATGTAGGTAAGTCAAATTCCCTCTCATTTCGAGGCGTCCGTCGCTCCTTTGATGACCTGGGCCTATCCCCATACTCGTACAATGGATTCTCACCCACACCATCATCCAAAAGATATAACCACCTCTTGTACAAATCAAATCTCCATCGGCTTTCATCCAAAACACTTTCTTTCCAATCCGGACCCAAAATTTTCAAACGTAATTTTGCCTCTGTACGAAGGAAGTTTTGAAAGGTTGGGAGATCCATCCAAAACTTGTTTGGAGGAGGATCGTAGTCATAATTGTCATCTCCCCGGTCAATCGAAAGTTCTCGCCTGCGGTCTGATGGCGGTGGGGGAGGTCGCCTTTGTCGGCTACTACTACGTGGACGAGGTGGTTCAGAATAAGAACGTCGTGATTTCTTGTCATAGGCATCAGTGATTGGTCGCCGTTGTGATGATGATGTTGGTTGTCGGTCTTGCCACGGGGGGGCATCGTTGTAACCATCCGCGATAGGTTGTCGTCTTCTTGAAGATTCTGAACTGTCGGAGTAGTTGGCCATCGTTTCCTTGCTTTCGTAATCCCGTTTGGTTTCAGCGGCGTCGAATTCGTCCGCCATTCTATTTGGCCTCTGCTCTTCCTCAATTCGCTGTCCGGCTTCAATATTTCTGTCAGCATCAAACTGTCTCACTTCGTCGTTGTCAGAGCTTGAACCCTTTTCACCACCTTGTTCATTGGTTATCCGGGAAGATGAGAATGGCCCCCATGATTCCGATACTTGACCGGGACCTACCTCGATATTAGGGTTTTTATTGTCGGACAAAGATGAAGGTTGTTTCGCTTTTGGGACAGCATTCGGACTTCCACCAGGGTAAACCTTCTCAGAGTTACTTCCTACTCCGCCCAGCTCTTCTTTTTTGCTTGACGAGGGCTCCAATTCCATCTCTTGATTCTTACGAGAAGAGGGTAATTCTATCTCATTATCGTCATTCTTGTCATAGGCGCTCGCAGTAGATGAATCATCATCGTCTCTCTCCATCTCTTCCTTTTGTCTCAGCCTCTCTTTCGAGATTTTGGGATAAACAACCAGAACCTCCCATCCATAATCCTCATCGTCCTCGTCTTCCTCCTCGTCATCATACCCATCATATCTTTTGCTATTACCACTCATCCAACGTTCAGGAATCCCTCTCCTAGGTCTTGGTATGCTATCTTCTACAATCAACTCCAACACTTGCGGTCGAAGCACACTGATATCTTCTATTGAGTATCCCATAGTTAGCAGTGTTGGGAGTGGAGTTATATTTTCGTATTGGTTTGTGAATCTATTGCGTATGCGTACCATTGGCGGTGGTGGTGATACTGGAGGAGGTGGTGGTGGAGAATCTGATGATTGTTCTTGATTGGCAGGCTGTGGTTGTTTTTGATTGGTTGAGACATCATTATCCCTATCATTGGTGTCCTCAGTAGTAGACTCGTCATAATAGTTTCCGTAGTTTTCGCCATCAAACTCAACATCAATATCATCATCATTTCTACTTTTGATTCCGGGAGAATCCTGCTCACGAACATCCCCATTGCCGTTACTTTTCGAAACTGGAATAGTTTGTTGTATCTTGTCCAGTACTACCTCTACCTCTTCTACCTGTTGCGATGACGGTTGCCTGTCATCGCTAATGGAGCTCACTTTGATTTCATTTTGCAGTGCAGCTACTCTACGTTCTGGCGCTGTTTCTTCTTTTTCGTTTGTGTTGTCAGTCACTTTGTCTCCTCCGACATTAGTTGTATCGACCTCTGCCACAACAACTTCAATATCCATCATTGGCGATGCACCAACATATTCACTTTCACCTTTGCCCCCACCAGTTTTACTAACAGTATCGTTGCTACTACCACTCTCTGTCTCACTTCCCTTTCCATTGTCCGGTCCATCTTCAAGTTTCCCATTATTATTTGAGTCAGCAACAACATCACTACTTGCTCCATCATCCTTTCCACAATCCAACAATTCAATAGGGTCTTCCTCCTCGCCCAATAGCTTTGAAAATGTTTGGTAGTACCATTCCGAATCGTCTTCTTGGACTTGTTGATAGAGTTTCTGAAGGTCACATTCCTCGTCATTCATTTGGTTGTTGTTGCCATTATTGTTTGCGGATGCCAATAATAGTAGAGAGGAGGAAAAATAGTTGTGCCGTCTTGATGATGATGACTGGCTGACATCATGATGTTCGTGACGATCGTGTAATTGATGCTGCACACATGACGATGGAGATTGCAAAGAAAATGCAGAACGGCAAAGTCGACGAGATTGACGACTCGTAGGATGTGATAGAAATGCCAGAATAGACGCCGATGCTGTTGTTGGCGACTTATTAGATGTTACTACTTGCGTGGCACTCTTCTTCCTACCAGTCGATGATATTATTCTCGAAGCGGTATTTCCATTGCTGTGGCTCGTTGTGTAGCGTGCAGCACACGCGGTGTTACGTGTGGATAATATTAATACAAAGGAGAGCACGGACAGGATGGTTGCCGACAATGGAAGACGATGCATTTTAGCAGTAGTCGTCATTATTGAAGGGGGCGATTTCTTACTTCTTGTCGAGGTGCGCTCTTCCGACGGCCGGTCGAAAGATTATTGAAAAGGTTACTAAAGAAAGGAATTACAAGTTGCGACTTAGACTTTGGCGGAAGGCTATCCCATTTTATTATTCAATTCGTCGACTTCGATGAGAGATCGACGTTGATTGTAATAATAATTTCTTTATTCCACTTGGCGCTTTGTAAAACAATAGCGATGAGCGATGACAAAATAATAATAATGACAACTCATGATGATGTTGTGTGTTGTGTGTTGTGTTCACGTACCTAGGTTCACGCCTCACGTCTCACGTCACTTCACACCCGTTATTCCGGCTCTTTACGGGGGAGATGAGAAAATAAAAGCGTCTGTGCGTTGAACGATAATTCCAACCAACCAAAAAATTTGAAGCGAGCGAGCAGGGCCGCACACTCCTGCGCACACCGCACACCCTTCTGCGTTCTGCGCACACCACACAACAACAACAACAACAAGACATCATCATCCTCGCAAAGAACAGAAGATGATCATGCCAAATTGACATGTGATCAATAAAAAAATTCATTCGATTGAAACCCAAAACAACATCCATCTTCTCGAGGACCAATTCCATTCGCTTGTAGATACCGTGACTGAAAATTAGCAACACCTTCGCCATGGGATCCGAAACCATGAAAAAGCCAGCACTCACCAAGCGCCAACGCCGCGCCCAGGGCTCCAATCCCACCACCACATGGCAACAACAACCCCGCATCAAATCATCGGCCGCTCGAGCTCGCGCCTACATCAACTACGCCGGTCTTGCCGACGACAACAACAGCAACGACAACAACGACAACGGCGACGATGACGACGAGCAGGACAAACATAAAATCGACAAAGCCACGGGAGGCGAATCAATGGACGACAGTGGCAATAATCCACGAAAAAAGAAAACCACTCGCAACGAAGGAGAAAAAAATAACAAAGGAACTAAGTCGGCGGCAGCAGCGCAGCTGCTTGATCCGACACTGGATCTTCATTCTCCCGAAGTCAAATTTGGACGCATGATCGGAGGGACGGATCAGCGTGCCCGTCATCGTGCTGTCAAGTCCTTGAAGGCGTATTTGAGGGCGAGGGCAGATTTGGGGAGTGGGTGTGGGATTAGTGAGCTGGATTTGATGAAGCTTTGGAAGGTGAGGTTATATTGCTCGTTGCACAGATATTATAGTGACAGGCTGGGTTGTTCAATACTACTTATTGTCATTGTTGAATTTCTCAATGTATCGTTTGTGGAAAGTAATTTTCTGTGCATTGACATATTTTTCTTTGGAGATTCTAACCTGTATTGCAAAATAACTTTTTCCAATCGTTAAGGGACTCTGGTACACTCTTTACATGGCTGACAAGGTCCCTGTTCAAGACAAGTTATCTCAAGTTCTCGCAGAACTCATGTGGTGCTTGGCGGGTACAGAAGAAGATGATGAATATGCTGGTCAAGTCTATTTGCAAATGGAAGAGGGTGAATTTGAGGATGGAGGGGAGGACGGAATGGAAGGCGAAGAAGAGGATGGAGAGGAGGAGGATGACGATGATGTAGAAATCATGGATGTCACTTGCGTGGATGGCGAAGATGAAGAAGATATCATGGATGAGGGTGACAACGAGGACGAGGAAGGAAGCGAAGCCACCTATTCAGATGAAGAGGATGGAGCTGGCCTCAAGGATGCTCTTGAAAAACACTGCCGTGGGGCTCATCTTGTCTCTTTGTACATTGGGACATTTTTACGTACGGTGCGGCGTGAATGGGGTAATGTGGATAAGCATCGAATTGATAAGTTTTATACAGCAGTTCGGTGTATGATTAGCGAGGTGTGTTAGGATGTGTGCAGGTTTTTCTCTTACTATTGTATGAATTGGATTTATTTTAACCATGTTAACATCTGTGATACTTTATGAAATACAGGCATACAAATACATGGCCAAGCGTCATTGGAACTTGGGAATCATTCGATTATTCAATGATGTTTTCTATGAAGAGGCTCTATCGCACACTCCAAATGGTCTACGCTACCATCTAATTGATATTTGTGTGGATGAGTTGGCCAAAGTGAACAAAACTGCTGATCTTGGCTTGACAGAGGCTACCATCCTCGACTGCCTTGAGCCCTTCTTTGCATTGGCCCAAAAGGCGGGAGATAAAACTGTACACCAACGTGTCATGGAAAAAGTATTGTTGAAGTTCTTGAATGAATACAGTTTTGTCAGTGATGCAGCTCTTGGTGATGATGAAGATGAGCAGTCATTGGTTTTTGATCAAGTCCATGTTGGCAGTGTGGCCAAATTTATTTTTGAAGTGGCTAGTGATAGTGACACTGATGAGCGTTTCCGTAAGGCATTGTATGAAATGCACAAAACCTATGTTCGTCAGATTCGGGCAGCAGGGAGAGATGTAGATCTCAATGATGGCGAGGAAGATGAAGATGAGGTGGACGATTGCTGTCTAAATAACACTTGCAACCTTGATCAAAATGGAGACTGTGAGAAGAAGCATGATGTGCATGATGCGGCAGATGATGTGAAAGTGAAGGCCATGGAGGAAGAAGACAACTCTGATGAAGTGGACACTGCCAAAACTTCCGAAAAGAAGAAAAAGAGTAAGAAGAAAAAGGGCAAGGATAAAGATAAGGAAGATGTCGAACGTGAGGAAAAAGAAAAGCCTGTGGATGAAACAGCTGCTAAATCTTCAGAAAAGAAGAAAAAGAGCAAGAAGAAGAAAAAGGAAAAGGAACCTGATTTGGAGGAAGTAAAAGAAGAGAATCAGGATGATGCCCCCGCTATCACCCCTCCAAAGAAAGAAAAGAAAAAGAGAAAGAAAGGTGATGGTGAATCAGCTGAGTCGGCAGGCAAAGGCGCGGCTGTAGAAACTAAGGCAGACCCCATTGTATCCACCCCCACACAAAAAAAGAAGAGACAGAAACAAATATCGCCACCGTCTGTTGATCCCCGCTCAATGATTGATTCTGATGGAGTTGACAATCGAGCACCTGAACGTGAAGCATCTTCTGATGAAGCCCAAACCAGTGATTCTGCAGCAAGACGTGTCGTCTTTGGAAGGATGAATCATTGCAAAAGTTGGAAAGCATCCATGAAAGCGCTGAATACATTAGATCAGCAGGTGTGGAGTACAGCCAACCGTACCCCGGACAAAGGAATTTTGCAACCCCCCAAGTATAGTGACAAAAAAGCGAAGCAGTCTTCTAAGAAGAAGAAAGCGAAAAAGCAGAAGTAATCTCGTGTTACACAGGGATATCTTAAATACCACTCTCGTGGGACTGGCAATAACTTAGTTTTCCTTAGAGGCAAAAAAATAACTTTAAACCCATCTATCTGGCAAAGAGAGTGATTCCATACTTTTACGGCCAGTTGATTTAGTTCCCCAGCTGTGGTTTCAGAAACCCACTTGTCAGGAATTCGCTATCTTGATTATCCAGCCAAAGAAATATTCCATGCCCCTCAACAATGCATGCGCAGCTTCGACCAGTACTTTGCTGTGTGGTGAACAATTTCCAACTAGACTTCTGTGTTCTCCTAAAAGCAATATCTAACAAAGATATTGGTTGAAAAAAGTAAAAACAGTTTTAAATACAGCTTGAGATATTAGAAAAAAGGCACACGTGAAGGAGTAGGTACTACTTAATATGATTCATGACATAAGGCTGTTTTGTTTATCATGTTTTGGTGTTGATGGAGTTGATACTTTCCACTTTTATTTCTTAGTTAGAAGGCAGTCTTAATATTAGAATTCAGTAAGTTTTTCTTTCAATTAAATAGTATGAATTAAGTTAATATAGTTGCCATGTTCTATGATATTATTAAATGATTTGATTCTCGTCAAAGTAATCAAAGTCACTATCATAAATTGGTTCAGTCTCCTCGTCACCTTTGCCAGTTCCTTCCTCCAGATTCAATGTCTTTAAAATATTTGGAGACTCCTTCTTTATTTCATGCCGTTTCTCCTTCTTCATCTCTCTCGGCCGCCCTCCAAGGATGGGAATTCGTCCACCGCATCCCAATATTCCCGAGAAAAGCACAGTCACCGTAATGGGATAATACACAAACAGCGCCAATACAAATTCCACCAGATATCCCAACAGGAATCGAAATGATCTCTTACTCCCAAAATCAATATGGTAGAGTTCATTATTATGAATACTCTCTTCCACTTCTTCGGCATCGCTACCCTCTCCTTTATATTCCATGGAGGCCCGGAGCAACACGGCATACGTTCCTGCACCAATAGTGACAGTGACAATGACCAATCCAATCACTCTGCCCCATCGCTCCATACGATCATCAATTTGTCTCCCATACCGACACAACGTACACGCCTTCATGTGCCACAACGCCAAATCAAACACTGTATGAAGAAAACTCCCCAGAGTCCAAAGCGTAAGAATGAGCTTGGTAACGACCACTTCCGGAATTCCCGTATAGTCCGTATGTTTCGAATTCAGGGTAAACACCTCTTCGTCCTCTTCAATTCCATTACGAATGAAGTAGAGGTAAGTAAGATTCGAAATGGTGAGACCAATGGCAATCGATCCAAATAGGATGACGGCACGTTCTTGCATTTTGAGGGGGTGCAGTGGATGATGGAAGAATAACCCCAATACCGTATGCGTATTGGACATGTATTGCATCCAATCCTCGCACCAGGTATTGCCCGGGAAATGATAGGCACGTGCCGCCAACCTTCGTTTCAATCGTCCGGTGTCCTCCTCTTCTTCAATTTCTTCGGGAGTTTGCAATGCGGTCAAGAAGGCATTCTGGGAGTTGAAACTATAGGATGATGCCGATACGGAGGCAGCGGCGGAGAGTCTGTTGTTGTAGGAGTCTTCATCCATGGGGGTGGTTTTATGAATGTATTGGCGGCTGTTATTACTGCTGGTGGTGCTGACATCTCCTCCTTCTCCCATCATGGAAGGGCAATCTTCTCGAATGCAATCGGGACATTTCTTTCGAACCACCGTCCACCCTCCTCCATTGAATCCAGGTCGCATCAATTGAATCTCCGGATGATGGAAACAATACCCCTCGTCATCGATATCATGACGAATCGAATATCTCGAAGACGAACCATGGGATCTTGCAGAAGATGTGTACGAACCATCGGGACTGTGGCTTCGTCTCCTCCGTTGCTCTCCGTGTCCCCTCTTGTGACTACTACTGCTACCACTACCACGACGTTGACGACGATTATTGAAATCTCGTCTTCTTGGAGATACATCTTCGCCCTGACTGTGATAACCTCTCGAGTATACCGATGCATCACCATTGACGCTTCTTCCTCCACTTCCTCCTCCTCCTCCATCTCTTGGTCTGGAGGAATATTCTTGCACGCTTTGACTTCCACTTTGATGATGATGATGATGGCGATTATTTCGAGAAGAATGAGGAACAAGATGACGATTGCCGCCGCCGCTACGATGAAAATTACGACGACGATCCGCAGCTCCTCCACCACCAACAGCACCATTATCATTACCATCATCACCACTGCGCCGCAGTCCTCCTCGTCGTCGTTGTCCATGTTGTCTCTCGTTCTTCTTCTTCCTCCCACCCACCCCACCATTATAATCAACAACAACATCATCATCATCATAATCATCATCATCCTCCCCTCGTTCTTCGTCTTCTTCCTCCACAATCAACGCCAACACTTGATTCTTACCAATTTCCTTTGGCAAATTACTAATTTCCACAATGGCATGATCACTTTCCGCAATGGTTGGAAAGGAGACTTGTTTGGGAATGGCGGCGTTGTTGTTGTTGTTGTTGTTGGTGGTGGTGGCTGCTGCTGCTGCTGCTTGGGCATTATCAGTTTCTTCGGGGTCGAGTCCTCGTCGCTGTTGTTGCTGTTGTTGTTGTTGTTGTTGTGGAAGACGACCACTATTACTGCTGCTCATGGCAGTGGCAATGGCATGATGATGACCGCCGGTATTGCTCCGTCTCAATATCGAATACGATTTCGATGACGACGACGATGAAGTGGCGGTGGTGGCGGAAGCAATGGATGTTTCGCCACCACCACGACTACTGCTACTAATATCAAATGTCAATGAGGATGCCGCAGTGAGTGCATCGTTGGTGAGAATGGTGCTGGCCATGGAATCATTATTGTAGTAATGGGAAGAGGATGGTGGTGGTATTATTGGCGGGGTTCGTTTTTGTTTTTTTTGGTGCTGTCGTAATTTGCCGACATTTTCATTATTCTTGCTGCCGCTGGCGCTGCTGCCGTATGGAACCATCATTCCATCGTCTGGCAATACCAACGATTGTTGTTGTTGTTGTTGTTGTTGTTGTTTGCCATTATTATCATTTCTCCGCGACCCTTCCTCGGGATCAATGGAAGAACGACGATGATAGTTACATTCCTCTGGATCCTCCCGATCATAATAACGGCTATCGTTGGTATCACCATCTCTTTTATGGCTCGAACTGCTTCGTTGTTGTTGTTGTTGTTGTTGTTGTTGTTGATGTTGATCATCATCATCATAATAGTGACTGCTCTCATAACTGCGACCATCGACACTGCCACTCCCACCATTGCGCGAATTGTTATCATTGTCGTGATTGACAGAATGATAATGAGAATGACGGTGATGACGATCATGATGACGATGAGGATGATGATTATTATTATATCTTGGTCCGGAAAAGGAAGAAGTCGAAGCGGAAGAAGCCGCAGAAGAAGTGGAAGTGGAAGAATAAGAAGAAGAATAAGAATTATAATAATTGGAAGGAGGAGGAGCGGCGGAAGAGAATCGACTGCGGGATGCAGTCGATTTGTGGGAGGATCGACCGCCACCGCGAGATGCACCGGCAGCATTGTACGCATGGCCATAGTCATACTCATAATCAGTATTAGGTTTCTCCCCATACATGGAATTGTGCGTCGACGAAGACGAAAATATGGCAGTCGACGCATGACCGGCCGACAATGATACCGGGTGGTTGTATCCTAATGCCCCGAGATCGGTGGTACAGGAGGAGGAGGATGATGTAGCAGTAGCATCATTATTTCGTAGCAAGATGGATTTGGTAGCGCCTCGTAATAAATCTCTGGATTGGACGAGGTTTTTTCTGGCGGCGATGCGGTGATTATTATTGTTATTACTATTGTTGTTATTGTTGCTGTTGTTGTTGTTGTACTTGGAGGATGTCGTGGTAATGGCGGTGGTAATGGTACCATCCCCGCCTCCACCACGGCCAACGACGCCGATGGTGGTGGGAATCATTATTCTCTCATTGCCCTGCGATGCTGCTGCTGCTATTATTATTCCTCCTCCACCTCCTGATGCTGCTGCGGCTTTGGATCGATTTTTAGTCACGCCGCATTTCCAACAATTTTTACGAATAACTTTAATGGTGGAAGAAGTTAATATTGTAGTGGTACCATTTTTATTATAGTTGTTGTTGTTATCGTGTTGGATTAATTTCACGTCTGGGTGGTGGATGCAGTATCCTTCGTGGTTGTAGGGGCTATTGGTTATTGGCGATGGTGACGATGATGATGATGGTGGTGGTGGTACCCAATTAAACTTGTTCCCACACAAATATATATGTTTAGTGCC
>JALLAR010002621.1:0-12867 GCA_036939335.1 Conticribra guillardii
AAGCTGATTGTTGTGTGCATTTTTAATGTTTCAAAAGTGACAATTCTAAAGAAATCTTTTCGACCGCAACTTCTCCCACAACGCTCCCATCCGCAACAGCCACCACTGTTTCTCTCCCACACACCATCCTCCTTCATTGGTGTCTACATCACCACCTCGTCCCTCCCAGCTTCTCTCCAATCGGGGGATTACTTCATCTTCATGTGAGCCACAACAGTGACCCAGCTGCCGCATCCATGACATCAGCCTAAGCCACTACAACAACAGCAGCAGTCACAACCACGACAGCAGCCCGGAGTAGTAGCCAACTCTAGTGTACTATAATGATGTTGTGTGTGAAAAATGTAACAGTTGAAAATAGTATATTATAATGGTAATAAATAGCATTATATTATACAGTATTATGGTGGTATAAATAGAATTGTATTATATATTAGTAGAATATATTTCAGATGACACAAATATATTTTGCTCATGCATAAATAGTGATAGGAATATATTCCCGGCTGAGAACCAACTATTTCCATATTTGTTTTACTTTGAAATCAACTTTATATTTTTGAAAACAATAAAATTACGCTGGGAATATATACCCGGCTGAGAACCGATTGTTTTCGTATTTTAATTTGTAACATTAGACATATAATTCTGATTCATTTTGGGGTTTATATTGCATGTTTTTGACGGAAAAGTATTATTTTCTCAAATATTATAACAACGACGTGATCGGTGTTCCGGGTATATTATTATTATATTCCCTACGAAATATTACCAACACGCATAGGGAATATTACAGAATGAGATGTTCGCGCTCTAACACGAACGCTTTTCCGCTTCTTCCTGAGTCTACACAACTTCTGGGTGAATTGCGTGAGTTCGAACAATATCAGATGAGATCTGATGAGATCGTAGAGGTTGTAGACAAGCTGCAAATAAAAACACACGTTTTTTGTAGCTTGGGTGCTTGATTCTTGATGGATGAAAAAGTGAAACTTTGTAACACTACTACTACTACCCTAAACCCTAAACTAAACCCAATCACCCCACCAAGTTGTATCTAGTTCCTATGTATTGAGGAAGGCCCATGCAAAGTTTGTTGTTTGGTTTAGAAATAAAGTTTAGTGGGCATTATTTATTAGGTACTATTGTACCATTTGTTGTAGGGGTTCACTAATCGTCAATTTTAGGGGGGGGGGGGGTCACTAATAATGCTGTACTACCATACCACTTAGAGTGGGCCAGGGATCACACGTGGAAATCGACGTAGGATCGTAAGATTTTATAATAATTCCCACGTTTGACGAGACCTCTTTATCGGCGGCATTGGAATCTTTTCTCATCTGGGAGTATTCTATCATGCTTTGCTGTGCGTTGATTTCTTTCTTGAGAAGCATCGGACGTTTTACGGCCCATCACCAACCAACAAATAATTCTCATCTTCCACCATTAATTGTTTCGCCTCCTCCATCGACAAGAGAGGTTATTTACTACATAGTAGTACGATCCAGGTGGGCCGGCAAGTAAGAACAGTTGTTGTCATCGCATAGACCGCTCTAGAGAGAGAGAGAGAGCAGAGTCTGAACCCACATAGTAGTCCATCAACCACCAAAAAGATGGCGGCAACCAAATCCTCCAAATCCGCTCGCTCCACATCCCCCACCCCCACCAACACCACCACCACCACCTCCTCTTCCAAGAATGTCAAGAAAACCTCCAAGGAATCCTCCTCTTCCTCATCCTCGGATGAACTCATCAAATATGTCTGGATCGGCGCCATCCTCTACGCAATTGCATTCATTCTCAAAAATGCCTACATTATTCGTCTTCAGGCGATTGAGGAATTTGGACCCGTGATTCATGAGTTTGATCCTTATTTTAATTGGAGGGCGACTCAGGTACGTTTTCGTTTGTTGGTTGGATGGATGGATGGATGGTTTGCATGGTGACGGATTAAGATGTTGATTGTCCTGTGGGGTGATGCGGCGGTGTGTGGTGTTTGCCCATGGGGCCATTGCCATGTTTTGCGCTCGGTCGTTCTCATCATTATAATTTCTATTCCTCCGCAAAATAATAATCTCATGATCCCGCCCATCGATCGATCCACTCATTCTCTCAGTACCTCTACGAAAACGGCGCCAAAAAATTCTTCAACTGGTTCGACCACAAAGTATGGTACCCCCTCGGCCGCCCCGTCGGCACCACCATCTACCCCGGAATGCAATTCACCGCCGTCTACCTCAAAAACTACTTCTTCGGCGACACCATGTCCCTCAACGACATTTGCTGCTACATCCCCGCCTGGTTCGGAGTCATGGCGACGGTGCTCGTCGGATTGATCGCGCACGAGGCGAGCTTGCCCCAGAATACGGGGGGGAGTCTCGTGGGATTCGTCTTGGATGGGGTCAAGGGACGATATGCGGAGGATTCCGTTTTGGGGAGCGGGCCGGGGAAAAAGAGGGGGGCGGTCTTTTCCCCGGCGGTGGAGTGCGGCGTCTGCGCCATGGGGTTCATGGCCGTGGTTCCCGCCCATTTAATGAGGAGCGTGGGAGGAGGATACGATAACGAGAGCGTCGCTGTGACGGCCATGACATTGACATTCTTTCTGTGGATGAGATCCCTTCGCGGTCAGGAGAAGCACAGCTATCTCTTTGGAGCGTTGGCGGGAGTCGCGTACTTTTACATGGTGGCGAGTTGGGGAGGATACATTTTCGTGTTGAACTTGATTGGCGCCCACGCCGCGTTTTTGGTCTTGTTGGGACGGTTTTCGCCCAAGGTCTATCTGTCGTACACGTTGTTTTACGTGATTGGGACTTCGTTGGCGATTCAGGTTCCGGTGGTGGGGTGGATGCCTCTAAAGTCGTTGGAGCAATTGTTGCCCGCGTTGGTGTTTGTGGGATATCAGCTATTGCGATACTGTGAGGTGATGCGCGTCAAGAATAAGATGAACAGGCGCGAGGCGTGGAAATTCCGTATTCAAATCTTTGTGGCCGCGGCGGTGGTGGGGGCGGTGCTCGTTACGGCCATCACGCCCAAGGGATACTTTGGGCCCATCTCCTCCCGCGTTCGTGGATTGTTTGTGCCTCATACGAAAACGGGGAATCCGTTGGTCGACAGTGTGGCGGAGCATCAGGCAGCGTCGAATCAGGCGTATTGGCAATACTTGCACATTCTGTGCTTCTTGGCCCCGGTGGGATTTGTATTTATGCTCTTTCGTTTTGGGGATGTGACTGCGTTCCTATTTGTTTATGCGCTTGCGGCGTACTTCTTTTCGCATAAGATGGTTAGACTTATTCTACTCACCGCTCCCATTTCCAGTTCCTTGGGAGGCATTGCCGTTGGTCGGCTTATTGCGTGGTGTATTTCTGTCTTGTTGGGCGAGGAATCGGAAAACGATGCCAAAAAGAGCAGCGACGACGAAAGCAAGTCAAAGACTGACGGTAAGAAGAAAAAGGACAAGAAATCCATTGACAGTTTCGCTGGCCTTCGTGCGATTCGCGATGGATTCGCCGAAGCAAGCAATTCCACTGAAGGAAAAATTGTCAAGAGCATTGCCGCCGTCGTCATCTTGGGTTCCTTGTACCTACAAGCTGGAAAATTCACAACCTACTCTTGGAAAATTTCGGCCAGTCTTTCCAACCCATCCATCATCCTCAAAGGTCAAACCCGCGATGGAAACATCATCAAGGTGGACGACTACCGTGAGGCCTACTGGTGGCTCCGTGACAATACTCCTGAAGACGCGCGAATCATGGCATGGTGGGATTATGGATATCAAATCACGGGTATTTCGAACCGTACCACCATTGCGGATGGAAATACTTGGAATCATGAGCATATTGCTCTCCTTGGAAAGGCTTTGACGGGAAGTGAGGAGGAGGGGTATCAGATTGCTCGTCACCTTGCGGATTATGTGCTTGTTTGGGGTGGTGGTGGAGGGGATGATTTGGCCAAGAGTCCGCATTTAGCGAGAATTGCGAATTCTGTGTACCGGGATCATTGCCCTGGAGATGTGACTTGTCGCCAATTTGGCTTTGTTGTAAGTAAATTGTTTTTCGTGTTTAGAATAGTGACTTTGGTGCAAATGACAATTCTTTTTGGTTTCTTTTCCGAATATGATACTATGCTGACGTGTTGCCTCCTAATTTTCTCTTATACAGGATCGACAAGGAACACCCTCGCCAATGATGGCAAACAGCTTCCTCTTCAAACTTCACAGTCACAAATTGAAGCCTGGAGTTGAGGCAGACCCTTCTAAATTCCAAGAAGTCTACCGCACTAAGTATGGCAAAGTGCGCATTTTTAAGATTCTCGGTGTATCTAGGAAGAGCAAAAATTGGGTAGAAGAGAATCGTGAGTGTGATTCTGGAGGATGGTTCTGTCCTGGCAAATACCCACCAGGCCTCAAAGAAATCTTGGACAAGAAGACGGACTTTGCACAGTTGGAAGACTTCAACCGCGGCACGAAGGATGATCAATATCAAAAGGAATATTTTGAGAATTTAAATAATCCGGACTTGGCAAGGAAGCGTGGGCAGATGAAACGCCAGGTAGAGGGAAGCGCAGGAAATGCAGAGGAGACAAAACCTGCCGCAACAAAGAAAAAGATTCTTTCGGAGGAAGAAAAAATACGAATCTACAGCAGTTGGGAGAATACTGAGGACACCACACTCATGTGGAAGATTGTGGCTGCCAATGCAGTGGACGACTTGGAGCGATGGCTGGAGTCGGACCCAGGAGCAGCGTATCTCCGTAGCGCTGATGGACGTGGGCCAAGTGAGTATTTTTCTCAATGTAATTACCTGTAAATTGTTAATTCCGCTTCTTTTCCTTACCCATTGTTTTTTCTGTTACAAATGCATCGCCCCTTACAGTGTGGTGGGCTTTTGAGTCAAAGCATCAAGATATTGTCACCATTTTGATGAAGATGGGTGTTCCTCATACAGACAAGGATAAGAATGGTCTTTCTCCGGTAGATCTCTTGAAAGAATGAGAATTGAACACAATATATTTTAGACGTAAACGGTGTCAGTGGTTTCGGTCGAAAACATAGGTAGCACCATCATTTTTAGTAATCTTTTCAAAGTACTTAGATTAGGCTTTTGGATAGAAATCTTTTTGATGCGAAGCAAACCTTATCTGCATTTAGATGAATACTCTACAGGAGTACTCTCTAGAGAGAGAAGCAAATTTTGCGTCCAATTCCCATTTTTACTTTACATGATAATAGTTATGGTAGTGTAAAGCGAAAAATACCTTGTGTTAACTCTTTCATTGTTTTATCATTGATCAGTAATGAAAGAGAACGATCCAAAAGGGATAAGCATATCTCATGTCTCTTGCAAAATCTTAAAATGACGAATGCTGCTGTCAAAAAATCTTCCACATGAAATTATTGAGCACATCAGAATATTATTTCATTCTCAACATTGCAGTCCTGACTTCTAATCAGATTGGATATACATATGATACCCGGATCCATGGTTTTTCTCTTTTAGCAGTAGTGACAGGAAAATGTATACACCATGCATTGAATATGATGAAATTCTCTTAATTTATGAGGAAAGACCTTCCATGCAACATGAACGCTGAATGCTGAATGGCACGTTTCATGCTGTCTGGATTGATTTATTGATTATGGCAGAACTTTTACCACAGTGTCATGAGAAGGCACTTCGGTTTTGTAATATTGTGAGAGATGGTGAACAGAATCTATTACTGGAGTATATATAATATAGAGTGTATGGCGAAACAAGAAGACGAGGGGTTACTGCGTCTCCATGTAGCCAGAAAAATTACAAGAACTTCGAATTCCTGAGTGTGCAAACCATCTTGCAGCAAACATGTTAAAATGAAACACAAACCTAGGTGTATCAGTTGTGATGCATAATTTGTGACCAATAGTTATGCTGCCACTGCGTCACGAGAAATTGCATTGCAAATTGCAATCAGCGTCACAGTATGACAGAATACATGAAAGAGCTGTGAATTCCATAACTCAGAGACCGGTCTAAACTGACTACTTTATTGAATTTTCCACATTCCAAGATATTCATCTTGTCCCGGCTTAAATTGGGAGTGTATTTTTCTATCTCTACACAAAGTTGTAAATTCTCACAGAAGATTTGGTAACTTATGTACAAGGTAGAAATGGAGCTTTTTTCGAATATTGTTCATTTAGCTGTACTGCGCGAGAGGCGCATCAGCAAAAATTAGCTACTGCAAGAATAACCGGTGCATCCTCAGTAGCTATCTGTAGCTATGTAGGTACTGCAACCTGCAACACCAAGCATGCAGTAGCTATTTTCACGGCCAACATGGTGGAGATGGTCGCAAAATATTTTGAAGCTGAAGGGGGACTTCAACCTATCGTAATCGTGAAAATAGCTACTGCAACTTTTTACAGCTAGTATCTACTGAGAAATACAGTTTACCGTTTTACAGTCCTCTTGTGGAGTTGACGCCAAACGCTGGATGGAGTTGGCATGTACTATTATCAGATAGTATCTATCTTATGATATGCGAGACTCTCGCTCCCACAATCAAATGCGACATTTGATAATTATCAGAAATGGTGATAAAGACCTGACTTTAGGGTGGTAACGAACGTCTTCTCAATCCCCCAAATTATTTGTTGTTGAAGCTGTCATTATCATCTCGACATAACGTTCTCATCCGAGAGTGCGTGGGATATGCATTGATAGTTTTACAGTTCCCATCTCCCATCTTGTGGAGTTGACGCCAAACGCTGGATGGAGTTAACAGGTACTCCCACAGTCAAATGCGACATTTAATGGTGATAAAGACCTGACTTAGGGTGGTAACGAACGTCTTCTCAATCCCCCAAATTATTTGTTATTGAAGCTGTCATTATCATATCGACATAATGTTCTCATCCGAGAGTGCGTGGGATATGCATAGAATGATGCAATATTCAATATTGATGTTCGTTGTTAAGTCAGAATACTACAGAGACGATACGTAGTAGATACCAAGAAATAATAATAGAGTGAGCTTGTTGACTATTTCAGCCTTTCGCTGCATTGTGTAATTGGCAGTGTTTTAGGTTTATTCATTCCTCTCATTATTTTTTATGTACTACAAACTATCATACAATAATATCACAACCATGACCATGACACACCCTAATAGCATTAACAACAAAGAGGATCCTGCTCCTACTCCACTATCTTGACCTAGGAAAGAATTCCATTCGCCATTATGAAATTACAAGAGATGACTTGATGGAATCTTGGTACAATAACGCCGATCAACGAGCATTCATTCGAGATACCGTGGAAAGTGCCAGGGTGTTCAGAAATACATTAGCAGGGAATAATGTGGTCTTCCTGGAGGAACCAAGGGAGCAACATTGCATTAGGGGCATTGAAAGGATTATCTCTACCGCCATTGTAAATAGTGTGTTTGCCATAAAGATGCGAGTAATGAATTCTGTACTAGAAGAACAGCGCCGACAAGAGATGAGTGGACATTTTGATCCAGGACACATTGCAGCCGCGTCACGTTCATATTCAAGCTGGTCAGAACACATGGCTCGAAAGTTGGCAGTGGAATGTGGTCGGCTTGATCTGGATTGAATAATGATACTGGGCATCACGACTGTCTGGGAAGAGGATATTTTGCTACCACATTAATATGCGCATTTTCTAGTTCGTGGATGTGAGCACAATATTATATAGAGAGATGGGGGTGGTGAGGAGAAGCAAAGCTTGGTTTAGCGTTTAGTGTTTAGTGCATATTGATAATAATCATTACTTTTGAAACACTTTTGAATTATTTTAAACCTCGCTTTTAATCATGATTTGATATAATTTTAATTATTTGTGTACACCAAAGTATCCGGTTGCCATCTTGCGCGAAAGAGAATAGAAGTATCAAGTATCTGATAAAGCCACAAAAACATTACGCAGACCACTTGGAGTTAGTTGAATCGAAAATGATGTGGTCTACTACAGACGAAAGTATATTGTAGATAGTTCATAATCAAACAGCTTATGAGGTTGGTGGAGATTGTCATTTTCAATTTCAGTTATCAATGTTTTATTTGTACCAATAAGTGAGGGGCAGAAACGGGTGTGTTGAATCAACATCATTGTATTTGCTTTTATTTCAAAATTATTTTTGTTTTTATGTCACTTTTATAGCAAGAATATGATCATATCCCTAAAACTCCCAGGATTGCATTGATGGTTCAATGGCAAGGAATATAGAAGGACAAGAGAGATCCCTAGACATGATGTATCTCCTACAATGTCTGGCATCACATCAAACATTTACAATTTTTCGACAACAATTCGAATCTCTTCATTTGCACGCTTGTTGTCCGTGTACAATTTTCTCATTCCATAAATGCCGGCCTTTTCATGCGTCTTACTGTAATGCTCCTTGGACGGTGGACGATCGTCATAGTCAGGCATGTCAGTCGCGGCAATAATGAGATTTCGATCAGCCCAAGTGAATCTATGTGCACCCATATCATTTTTGTTCTGTTCCAGAATCACGGATCGGCCTGGAATGAGTAGGCGTGGGTCATCAGGTTGGACAGCCACACTGTAGTCATTGCTGCCAATACTTGGATTCTTCTTTTTCAGCTCTTCGCGCTCCACTTGCCAGATATCGACATCGCCGATGTCAAATTCATGTTGCATGTGACGTCCAAGGATATTGTTGATGCCAGCACCGAGTATGCATGGCCCACATGTGAAGAGTGTATCAACAGTATGAGATACTGATAGAATGGGGTTAGGGCAAAGCATATCATCATAATCAACAGCTGTGAATCGGTTGCGAATGTTATTGACAACAATCTCAATTGTGCGAGCAAGGAATGGATGCCCTGGGGCTGATGCGATGAGGCCATTCCACAAGCAACTCCTGTGCCCTACATCGATGCCCGGCTGTGTGCATGAGATGCATAGAAAGTGAAATGAAGGATTGTAGCAATCATCTGGTGAGGAATGGCATCGCTTGTTACAAATTGTGCCTGCAAAGATCCCGTGTAAATCTTACCTCGTCAATTGGAGTCATGAAACCAATATCATTTGCAATAGCATCATCCAAGTTGGTCTGAAGGAGTACATCCATGTCAGCATAGACACCTCCACGAATCAACAACACGCAATAACGGAAAAGATCAGCCTTGAATGCTCCTATACAGCACAGATGAACATAAAAAGACCAACAAGATATTAGTTTGATAAAAATCATGAACGGAAAAGGAATAAAAGTGATTCAATCAAGTCAATCCATATATTTTCTCCTACATATCTAAAACTACTCACCAGGAGTAATCGATTCATAAGCTTCGCGAATCTCAGGAGGGAAATGAGTCGATAAAAAATCAACTGCGGTGTCATCATCATAGAAATAATATTCCCAACCTGATTTCTTCCAGGATTCAATGAGGCGGGACATGTTGGGATATTTTTCCTTGGTTACTGGTTCAAACCATGTCTGCGTGAAATGGAGGAGTGAATAATTGATAATATGAGGGTCAAAAGAATTTTTAGTGGCGCCAAAATAGAAAAAGAACACGACCTAATTGACCAAAACATGAAACATACTGCACACAAGACAGAATAGAAACAATTATACTACCCACCTGATGCACAATCTTGGGAACCAACCGTTCCGCAACCTTTCTATACCTCGGAGGATGAACCGCATATGTCCTAACCACCTTCTTGGGCGGTGGACGAACTTTGCACAAAACATCACAATAGCAAGGACATTCGACTTTGCATTTAGAGCAAGCATTTTGCATATTGTGTTTGGTGGCGAGCTGATTCCTATTATTATTGTTGCCATCATTGTTATTGGAGGAAGAAGAAGAGTCTGCAGAGTGTGTGGATACCTCATCATCGTCTTCTTCCGGCGCTTCGTTTGCCACATCCTTGAGGCATCGATGACATTCTTTACGATAGGGAAGACAATCGTTTTCGAATAAAATATCAAAAAAGTTGGGCGTGTCTGCTGGGTGAGTGGCAAGTGATCCTGACGAAAATGAAGACGAGGATTTGGAAGCNAAAAAAGTTGGGCGTGTCTGCTGGGTGAGTGGCAAGTGATCCTGACGAAAATGAAGACGAGGATTTGGAAGCAGTGTTGGCATCATCATTGTTGCTGTCTGTATTGTTGAGAATGAGACGAACTGTGGAAGTGTATGGTAAGTCACTTTTGGGGACTCCTCCCAAAACTAGTGGGAGAGAATCATCTTTGTTTCCATTGCTGTTGATGTTGTTGTTTTTGGAAGTACTATCAGCACTGGTAGTCTTTTGACGTTGTGATTCTTTGTTGGTGGAATCATTGTCAATGGGGTTTAACTTGTAAGGAAGCTCTCTGCTACTAATCATGGATGACAATGATAAAGAAGAAGATGTTGATTCCCCTGTAGTAGAGGATGCTGCAACTATAGCTCTAGAAGCAGAAACGGACCATCCTCCAACAGGATGACGCAATGCCAACACGGGCATGATGATGTTGCCATCATCACCACCACCACTATCCAAAAATGCCGAACAGCAATATCCACCCTGCGCAAGAGGACAACGTGCCGCGGTACGACGAGCATATGCATCGGGAGTGGACATTCCCAGTCCGGAAAGTGTCGATGAGGAAGAGGGGTAGGCAAAGAAACTATTAGAGGAAGAGTCTGCATTTCTTGAGGAGGAGGAGGAGGAGGAGATGCTACTTTTGGATGATGCAGTTGGATCAGCCAAATCAATACAACTATTCTTCAAGAGAGTCCACGTGGCGGATCCATCGGTGGCACTGGCATCATTACCACTTTCGCTACCGCTTTCTCCATGGATGCCATCATTGCCACCACCATTTCCTTCATCCTCCCCTCCTGCTCCTCCTCCTCCTCCTGCCGCATCACCATCAATCTCATTTCCCCCACCATTCCCAACACTACTCTCCCTCCCAACAATCAACCGATGCAATTCCCTGGGCAACAACAATGGACTGAACGCCAGCATCTCATCGGAAGTTTCCAAAATGAGACGAATCATGGCGCCCACTTCGGATTTGGCGGGTGTGGATGGGGATATGGAAAGGAAGGATTCGTGAATGTACCTTCCCCCATCACTTTTTCCATTTCCACCATTTCCATTTCCACCGCCATCGGCATCACTGGCCACCACCCCATAATTCCCCTCGGGACTGACAATAATTTCTTTAATGGGACGCAAGAGCATCCCCTCGTGATAATCGAGGTAGGCATGCCCGTCTCCATTGTAGAGGACGCAGAATTTCCATAGCTCCGTGGCGAGGCGTTCTAGTTCTCGTGATGACGACGATGACGACGAGCTGCTGGAACTGGAGCTGGAGCTGGAAGAAGAAGATCCAGAAGAGGAGGAGGAGGAGGACAAGAGAGAATCGTACCTTGCCAGGACATCATACCATGCCAAACTACTCGAATGATCATCCTCGTCATTAACATTATTATTGGCGGTGGAATATCCAGTGGGATGACAATTGTTTCCGCGTTTGACCAAATAGTCCCTTCGTTCCGAGGGGGAATAAATGTCGAGTGCCAGTGCAATGTCGCGCCATTCATTGTCGGCTTCGTCGATGGTGGTGCCATCAGGGGTAGTACCGTCGTTGGGGTTGTTGGCGTTGTTGGTGTTGGCATTGTCGTCGGTGTCGGTAGTAGTACCGGTGCCAAAGACCATTGCCTGCGTGGCCCTCACAATCCGAGACAATTCGCGAGTGTCCATTTCGGAAGGTTCTTGAGGAAGGGTTTGAAAGATGCGGAATACTTGTTGTTGTGGCTGTTGTTGTTGTTGTTTGCTGTTGTTGCTATCCATACCACTGTGACTGTTATCATTGTTGAAATTGGTATTGACATTATTGGTATTGCTGCTGCCAGCATTCATTGTGTCCTGGGCGGTAGCAGTGGCAATCATGGTGGTCAGACTTGTCATTGTTGTGGCTACTGCCACCATTGTGGCTAATGCTGAGAGCATTTTTCTTGAAACTCGTCCTGTTCTTGCGGATGTTGCTGCTGTTCTTGTTTTTGTTGTTGTTGGCGATGATGTCATTATTTTGCGAGGCGATGAATTAATAGTACTAGTCAAGTTATTAGATGGACGTGTCGATGGAGGCGGTGAGGTCAATAACAATGACGATGGAGATGGGATCATTGTCTCGATCCTCCTGCTACAACTGCTGCTGCTGCTACTACTACTATTAATCCTCCTTCTATCTCTGCTTTCTATAAATTCATGGTCCATGGTTATAATAATATTATATACTATCTGGTTGCTTGCTTGCTTGCTTGCTTGCTTGCTTGCTTGATAAAAATATTAAGAGTGTTATTTATTATTCATGTGAAAAGCCGTCGTTGTCATCGTCATGGGCGGGTTGATTATTTTTTTATTGCGAAACAAATGATGTTTATTTTTCATTTGAAAGACGCAATCCGCGCCGATAATCATTCAAACGAATACTTTTATACATTGGAATTGGTATTCATTTTAATTGGTGGAGTATGTGTATGTAGGATTTATGTAATAGGAGTAATTATTTAAGACATGGATACATAATCTTGGGTGTCATCAACTTCGTCTGTCATGCGCAACTCAACAGACAGACGCCTCGGTCCAAAAAACTCGTTGGCGAGAAAATCGAAAAAGATTTTTTTTTCACTGCCCACCGCGAATAGTACTATCGAGCGGGCGTCACCGATCGCGAGGGTTCGCATTTTTTTCGACTTAAAAAAACAGAAAAAATAAAAGGTACTTCTAAAACAATTATAAACGAAAATACCTATCTGCTTCATTCAAAAATATCAGCAATCACGGATCATGGGACCGATCGTGAATCAATTACGTACTTTTTTGGTACAAA
>JALLAR010002631.1:0-16358 GCA_036939335.1 Conticribra guillardii
ATAAATGTATTTAAAAATCAGTTTTCTCGAGAGAAAAGGTTTGTGCTCTCGACTTAAAAGAATTTAATGTTGTTAGAAGAGAAGCTTGAGCTGCTGCGTCTAATTGTTTCAATTCCGTTTCTTTTGGATTCTTTTCTTTAACCTGATAGAAATAAACTTGATTTCCCTGGAACAAAGGAAGTAGATTATTTAACTTGCATGGACGACTCCCAGACGAAGGAATGGATGGAGCGGATACTTTTTAGTCGGATACCCACGCACTTTTGGTATATATTAAATCCCACGTTCAACCAGAGGTAATCCAACAACGTGGTTTAAGATACTTAAGATACTTTATGTGTAGCATTTCATAGAGGAATCCAATATTAACGTTTCATACTGAACAGAGCACGTAGGACTTTTGTGAGGATGTTCTGCTATGTTCTGTGCTACGATACCATAATAAATGTGCGTTTTCTGCGTTTCTGCAAGAAGTTTCTCTCTTTATTTTGATAGAGAGTTCTCGCGCGGTTTTATCGATTTTTTTTATTAGGCGTGTTATTTCGTGTTGGTTTGTTCGTTTGTTTGTCGTCACAAGTCACAATTGCCAACATCATCATCATCATCATTGCCAATTTCTCCTTCGTCGTCTCTATCGTACAAGTCGTGGCCTCCGACGCCCTTGCTTGGAAACCCCCATTTCATCTGTCATTCAGTATTCAAGTCTAAGTTGGTCTTACTCTTGATTACCCCGATATCACAATCGTTTTTGTAGTATTTCAGCTTTGGCCGCCGTTGCCGCCCTCGCGTGTGGATCCTCAAGAGCCAGTCGTCGCTTCCGGCCGGTTTGTGCACTGCCATCCTTTTTTAGATACGCGGCATAATTAGCGGTGGATTGATTCATCGCGCTTGTGGTATTTAAGGTGAGGACCATTGCTTTGCCCCACTATATCGGTTTTTGCCTGCTTCCCGCCTCCTCTCGTGATGCTCATTTTGGTCGCAATTGTTTGTTGCTTCCTTGCCCGTATTTGCTCTTTCAGGACTGCCTCTTCGGCATTCAACTCTCTCCCAAGAATAATATACAAATTGGGTGCTCATAAATAGCTCGACCTGAACGAGCGAAATTCCTTGCCCTAAATAATATAAGCACTCTTAAAAGGATCAGTTTAGACGAACGACATGGCAGACAACGAAAATACGGCCCTTCGCAATTCAAGTGATACAGCGCCCGTAATGCCTGCTCCTGCCAACAATGAAGAACCACCCATCACAAAACAGGAACCCAACATCAGAATGGGTGCGACTGATGTTCCTGTGACTTCATTGCAGGCTGGACCTCCCATGGCTATCGCTGCTGCTACTACTGCCACCGCCTTCAATGGAAATCTAGGCCTGCCGCCAAGTCATCCAAAAATCGAGCCTATTGCCGTTCAAAATAATGGTGTACTTCCAAGTCTCCATCCAAAACCCAACCAAGAAGTCCTAGGTCAAGCTACAAGCAGCTCAGTTCCTGCACCAAATGCTCAACCGGTATCAACTACTTTGATGTCTGTCAATTATCGATATCCCAATGCAAATGCACATGACTACTACAACACTGGCAGCAATACCGGCAATGGGAACAATGTCCCACATCCTGCTCAAGAATTTGGAGACAGCCATTCCACAAGAAATAATGAACATCCATCCGTTGCTGCGTCTTTACTTTCCATTCACCAAAATTGCAGTCCAACTCCCATTGATTCGGTTCAGCCGCCTTTTTACCCACAACAACTACCACCAACAGGTTCTTTGTCGAATTCTAATGCAGGCCTCGCACCACCACAGTCATTTGCTGCCTCAAATAACAGCGAATTCGGCTACAGCAACGGTGACCAAAACAACCTAAACAATGATGACGCCTCTTCAGGATTGTCTCCATTGTTTACATTAAATCCTGCAACTGGTGCTGCCGGGGCCAGTGCTACTGTGCCTACTAATCCCATTAGCAGCAATGACACCCCCCATCTACATGCTACGTTGCACGAGCTGAACTCAAATGCCGATACTGTTGAAGTCGCAGCCGGCAATGAAGGTAACCATAACACTAACTTTTGGCTCCAAGAAGAAGAAGAACGATTCCTTCTCGGTCTGCGACTCTATGGATGGGGACAGTGGAAACGAATCCAGACCATTGTCAAAACACGATCCAACAAACAAATCAAAAGTCATGCTCAAAAGAGAGAGAAGGTGAATCCAGATATCAAGTTCAAGTATGGTAAAGGAAAGAGTAGGAGAGGGAGGATCTCGTCCAAAGTATTGGCAGCTGATGCTCGAGGGATGGCGGCAGCAGCGGCAACAGCGGCGGTGACGAATGGAACCAGTGTTGCTGCTACTGCTGTTCCCAGCGCGGACCCGAGTATACCCAGTTTGGATATCGTTTGGAAGGATGTTTATGGAACAAATAATGGCAATGGACCTAATTCTCGATTGAGACGTTATAGGAATAGTGTGTTGCATCAGCAGTGGTTGGAGCAGATGCAAACAACGCCATCATCTCAGCAGCAGCAGCAGCAGCAACAACAACAACAACAACAACAACAGTACCAACAAGAAGGGCCTCAAACACAGCCACCACCATATCCAACGACTGATGCGCAGCAGTCAACGCAATCACATCATCCTGGTCAACAATTGCAACAACCCATACAGCACCCACCGCCAAGTACCCACCCAAAACCCACCACATTTCCTACTGCCGTCAACAATGTCAAGGATTCTTCGCAGGCGATGCCTTCTTTACCAGCATCAAATGGGCGCGGCAGAATGCCAAGGAGCTATTATGAAGTTAAACCGCCTCAATATTCGACATCTTCTTCAACTAATCTCCCTCCTCTTCTTGTCCCTCCTCCTGTAGCTGGCACTGATGCTGCTGCACCAACTATTGTTGGTGTTGGTGTTGGCATCACACACATTCCCACAAATCATGCTTCAGGAGACCTCAGTACAACATCACCCATGGTGCAAGCCACTCTTTCTCCTCTCCCTGGTGCCACTACCACTCCCATTGCGAATAATAATCCGCCGACTAACAACACAATTGTTCCGCCAAAGGAAACTTTCTACGAGGCTCTTCGTCCCGGTATGCGTGTCTATGCTCGTTACCTAAAAGGTCCAAACTGGTACCCAGGCGTTATCTATTCAGCAAAAGTAGATCCTAATAGGATTTCTACTCTCAACATGTCGAATGATTCCAAAGATTCTGCGATGGCGGCACTTCTCTATCACATCCAATATGATAATAGATCTGATGACCCCAGTGTTCAAGAAGAGCTTGTTTTGAGCAAGGCAGGTTATGAAGCTGCGATATTGGATTTGGAAAGGCATTATTCTTTGTCTCATCTTGATAATAAGCGCAAAACCCGACCTTTGGAAGGAGGAACACCTGTTTATGCTCAATGGATGGATAAATCGAATCCCAGGTCCCATGCAAAGTGGTTGCCTGGCACAGTGCACTCTTCTCAAAAAGTAGGTCACGATGGTTATGCGTATCATATCCTGTTTGACAATGATGATGAAAGAGATGATGTATCAGAGGAGTGCGTCTTGGATCGAACCGAGTATCAGGAATTGGTGGTGCTTAAGAATAAATGTGTTGCGAATGAAAACCAACTCGTCGGTTCTCTCAAATCCAATTGGCAAGAATCAATGGAAGGAGAGGCAAAAATAGATACGAACAATCCTTTCTTAAAGCCCATTGGTGATATCAGTGTAAAGGCTTCAGCCAAGACCTCTTACACAAGCATCAACGATCAATCGGCTGCCAATGGATGTGACGATTCTCAACCTGATGGTTCCCAACCTGGCGCATTGGACTTATTATTTACGGCATCTCAAATGGCAGCTCCCATATCCGTGTCGTCAAAGAAGCTGTCTCCAAAAACGAGCAAGAGGAGCAGCTCAACTGCCGGTTCTGATTTGAACCAGCAGCAGACAAAGAAAAATAAACCAAATGCCTATGTCTAGCACCTTTTGCGCCAATAGAAAAACCATTATTCCTTGTTTTGTGGTAGAGCTGCTTCTGTGATTGTCCTACATCTTTTTGCATATCTTGGTAGGCTTAGTAAACAACAAATGAATATAATGATTGAATCGACCAAAATTACTGGAGCTTTTAGAATGACACATTGAGTTGCCAGTAGGTGTTACTTCGCGATGTTGTATTTATTTGCCCTTGCGAAGTACCACGCACCCACATTACCAGTGTGTTTTTTGTTTGTTGTCTACTTTTTTAAGCTGGTCATTCCCTTGATCATAGTAAAAGATATATTGGACTAACTACAGCAGCATATTACTATTTCAAAAAGTTATTTTTGGCCACGATTGGAAACATTACCATAATATCATATCAGATAATTTTCATCATTCTTGTGTTTTGACATATCCAAGGAAGAAATTGAGGCTGAAGTCACGAGTCTTCATTATCTCGTGTTTACAGTAGTTACGCAACAAAATTTATTACTAAGTGTTGCTTCACACTAAAACTAAAATTAGAGGATGACATGGTGCTGGCATTGACTTCAGATTTCCTGCTAATCCTAGCTTCATTGAATATGCTATGGACTCTAGGAGACATTGGCATATCGCAGTCATCATTCGTCATTCATATCAAGCAAAAGCAATCACGCACGGCACGCACTGTCGAGAATACCAACATCACCACAACAAAAATCCAAACAACTGCCGTTCTATCTCTTCGGACGTGGTAATAATTCCACTTTGGTTGGTTGAAACCTGCTCGTCATCTTCCGCCTACTTCAACATGGCATCGCGATCCTCTGAGAACAACCTCTTACCAAGGATTCTTCTGTAAACTTCGTCGTGTCCGGTGCTCGCAATTCGGCGCCCTACAGCGTGTAGCGTTTACCTACACAAGACGTGGTTAAAATTAACGCCACAGGCCAATTTTCATCCAAAATAATCATTTCAAACAATTAGCTTTTCGCGGCAATATCATCCATAACATCATTCTCAAAAAAATCCAAAAAATATTTTATTCAACAACCAACATCTGAGATGGCGAGCGCTGGCTTTCGTGTTCCCTCGCATTCTGCATTTGGAAATTGAACCTATTCTGATAAAGCCTCCCTTTAGAGAGACAAGATGACGCCATTGGTTTAACATCACCGCTGCAACACGAACAATACCGTACATAATATTTCATGATGACGGTGATGATTCGGGATGTTGATCGCCATTCATTCTGCCCCTTTGTCTCATGTCTCACGCCCGGTGCAGCGAGATGCAACAATAATCTTGGACCATTAGCAGACAAAGAAAAATAAACCACATGCCTATGTCTAACACCTTTTGCGCCAATAAAAAAAAACATTATTCCTTGTTTTGTGGCAGAGCTGCTTTGGTGATTTTCCTGCATCTTCTTGCAAACTGTGGTAAGCATAATCAAGAACAAATGAATATAACAAAATTGAGCCGACCCAAATTACTGGAGCTTTTAGAATGCCATATTGAGATGTCAGTAGTTACTTTGTGATGTTGCATTTATTTGCACTTGCACGGTATTACGCATCCATATTACCAGTGTGTTTTTTTGTTTATGATCAACTTTTTTGAGCATAATGTTTATTTGCATAGTTATGAGGTCTTGCCTTTTGACCTCCATGTTCCAGGGTTTGTGTTCAATCCATTTACAATGCAACAAAATGTGGCTATATTGTTAACATCAGGGTGGTGTATTTATTCGGTTGTTTATTGTTTCAATGATAATTTTGATCCAGTATTCATTCAGATTAGATTTTTCAATGCATCTTAACTATTGTGTTGTTTCGGCTATTCCCTGTGCGGTTTTTGATGCATCTTTCAATTCCAATTGATTGTTGCGTGTTACGAAGCATTGTGATGTGTAGTAGTGATGCGCTGTGTTGCGATGTGTTGATTATGCAACAATCCACGAGTTATGCTATTGTTGTGTTATGGTTTTCCCGCCTGTCAAGATTGATTGTTTTGTGTTCAGATCAGATGCAGTGCTATTTGCAGTGTTGCTTTTGGTTTCTGTATTATGTTACTGTCATGTTAATTCATCACATTGGCCAACATTAATCGCGGGATTCATCCTCCCTCCACCACTACTATCAAAATCAGAAAAGGCCAAAGGTATCATGTCTGGGATAACATTGATTAGTAACGGAGTGCTGGTATTTTCAAATGACGAGCATTGCCAGAGCACTGCAATCAGTGATAGTAGAGGTAGCCAGCTCTCTGGCCTCTCAATTTTTATGTGAAATTTCATTTTGGAATTTTGTTATAAACTTGTTACAATTCGATCCACCGCAAAGAGCCAATCCTTTGGGTGACCAGATTGAAATATCTGAAAGAACTATCTCATTCGGTTATGGAAGTTGGCCCCTCTAGCTGACGCGAGCAGATCGCGCTCTCCCGTTCAATTTTTTAGTATAATACCAAGATAATATGTTTTGGGGAAATTTTTGATCATGTTGATATGAATCAAACCGGCATGGTGACGCAAGTTTGACGACGCATTTCGATACACGGTGTCCATGCTAGTGGACGCCGATTAACACACCCAGTGTGCGATTGAGGAGTTCGTAGATAAGATACTCATAACATAAGATTGAAACATTTTATTCTTGGAGTTTGAAGATGTCATTGCTGAGTAGAAGATGACAATACATGTCAAACGATCCACACTAATGGTAGCAGAATCACTGCCATGGGCCAGTGGAGAATTGACGGAGCTGGAACTAACGGTGTGTCGGCTTGGATTGTTTAGTAGTGTGTTAGTTGCGTGCTTTGATGTTCCTTTGTTTATTTGATTGTTGATGTGTTGATGTTGATAGATGTTGATAGTTGATAGATGGCCAATTTTGGCGCGCCCGCCAGCGTTCTGTTTATTATTGAATTTATCATTATTTTTTTGTATCGTATGTAAAAATCCACTACATACGTATTCCTAGATTGCCACGTCATCGAAGATCGCGCCTTGATTCATGCTCACAAAAAATGATTATTTCAAATAATCATATCATAGGAAATGGTTGGAATTACCAAATCTGTGTGGAGCACACTAGTAACAGAATCTCCTCTAGAATCTCACATTGTAAAGCTTATTTTTTTAATGACGGACAGGGGGAAGTATTGAGAACGTACCAACTGGCGCTTTATAATGCTCTAGAGACTCTCGAGGCACTTTTATAGCCAGCTTATTTTGGTTCACAAAAAAAATTCCACGTCTTTAATCTTATTTTTTCTTTCTGTCAACTTTTCTCAAAAAATCGTGCAACAATGGCCACCACCCCACCGCCCTCTCATCGCTCTTACGCTGCGGTCGCGGCTGCGAACGTCGCACCTATGTCACCTACTACACCAACTCGTATCCTGATAGTATCCGTCACGTTTGATGACGATTTCAATATTAATACTACTGTTAAAAGGGTCATATCCACTCCCATTCGCGATTGCTCTGCAAAGTCACATCCTTCATGACGTCATTGCACCATGAATACTACGAACATGACCCATTCTTCTGCATCATTGGCATTGGCAAATACTTCTTTGTCAAAATCAAATGTTGATGGTGTGCGGCCCGCCGTCAACAATTCCCCAGTTCATCCCGCCTTTAAAGCATCTTCAGATACTATTAAAAAAAACAAAAAAAAACCATCTGGTCACGCTACCTCCAACTTCTCTGGTAAGAAGACTTCTTCTGCTTCTAAAGTCACTCATGGATCTTTCACGGATGAAATCCACACATGGGCTAGGCCAGATACTTTCTTGAAAAGCAAAAGAGCAGGGTCCCTGCTTTCCTATTTGAATACAGAAATGTTGGATACTATTGCAAAGTTCCAAACGGAACTGCATCATCACTTCGAGCCAACAAGATTAAATGCGAAGAAATATATTACATCCTGGCGTATTTTGCAATCTTCGAATGCAACGGAATTTGATGATGACAATGAAGCGTTTGAACTACGTACTACAAGTCGTCATAGGTTAAGCCAATACACATTTGAGGACGTGATTAAATATGGTGTGGGGGAGTCTTTTATGATGTATGTTGCAAAACATCTTGACTTGCAATTTGATGGGATGTTTGGAGCAAGCTCTCGTGTGCAGCAAGATTACAGACTTGTTGGAGGTGTGGTGCGCAGAGCGCAGAGAACTTCTTCCCATGAATTCTATGTCATACGTGTCACCATCACTAGTTGCAACCAACATGACAACATCATGAGTGGCTTCACCACTCTTCCTATTCTCAAGGATCTATTCAAGCAGAAGGGTGGATTTGTGATCACATTAGACAAAACTGGGTGCATGTCTGATGACGAGAAGGATATCACGATGCCTCTTCCTTGGAACAAAATTATCAAAGATTCAGATGAGTTTCTGTTTTTTGGCAAACCTCACGATAGAACTCGCCCATATTATCTATGCTTCAGAATTAAAAACACCTTTGAGTATATTAATTGTATTTTTCTACAATTGTCTATGGAGGAGAGAGGCGATACCATCCAATCGTCACAACTATTTTCAGTGTACAATAAATGAAGGAATGAAGTGTATGAGGACATGCTTCAGAAGCAAGACGCTCAGCTTGAAGATGTTATACCGGCTGTAGTTAATATGGATGCTGCAACTTCTACGATGATTTCAATGATTTGTGCAAAAAGGTGTGTATTTGATGCGTTTAGGAATATAATGACTACACTCAGCCAATTATTTCAGTGTGCAGTTTCAAAAATTTCTTCAAGAAGGCCCCTTCCATCATACCATCACAGTGGGTGTATCTTCGTGGTCTTCGTGGCATAGATGTAACATCTAACAAGTACAAGTTTGATGTAGATTGTCCCAAGTTATTTCACATCTTTTTCCAAATACTCATATTAAAACGTATGATTAATCCTCAAACATTGGTTTTCTGGGCCATGATTCAGACGGTGGCTTATCTGAGCTGGGATGTTGGACAAACTGAAACCAATGCTACCTCCTACTTCGGAATTTCAGTCAGTTCTTTAGCAAGGGACAAGAATACATTTGACTTGACTAACAAAAACAAACAACGACATCACAATCTACTGAAAAGATCAAAAGCTAGTTTGTGTTGTTATGACAATGTGCAGAAGGGTCAGCATCTTTTGTATGAACGTGTTGGACATTCATCAATTTTCTTGAAGGGAACGCATGAAATCAATCATCAAGTGCAAGAATTTGAAAATACTGCATTCGACAACAAATATGTTGAGATGACATACCTTCAAGATCAAGCATACCCATCTCCTCACGGTATGCCAGCCTACGAGAATATCAATGAATCTAAACTAGGTCATTTCTTTTTTAATCACAACGAACTCCAGTCGTCTCCTGAACCAGACTTTAGTGGTAGGAGAGTGAGGTTCTATCTCTTTACAAAATACAGCACATTTGGTTTCAAAGTTGGTTTACGTCATGAAACTTCCGAATCTGATCGGCCGAGAGTGAAAGAAGTGGAATAATAATTAACACTATGCCACAAAGAATGACACCGGCAATTCTCGTGACGTGCGTTTTTCTGATCCCTGTCCTAGCAACCAAAAGAAGCTTGTTTGGCATAGCTTGGTCAATAATATGCGAAACAGCAGATAGCTGTATCGCTCGAAGAAGAGGAACGTTCCAAATGTGAGTGAAAGCGGAGATAACGGCATCAGCATGGAGCAAGAGACAGGGAGGTAGTACTACATTATTGGGAGTGATCACGTCTGCAACATGTAGCGCGGCTAACGACGGTAATATAGGGGTGATGGGGTCATTGCAAAGCGTTTGTCGAATACAAGGAGGGGTCAAAATGAACGATGCCATGGCGAGTTTCTGTTGGAATATTTATTGTTGTGGATATTATTTTTATGATGTGATTTTTTTGTCAAACTTTTTTTATTTTTTTGCAAACCAAAATAAGCCGGATAGAAAAGTGCCTCGAGATTGTAGAGCATATGAAGCGCGGTTGGTACGTTTCTCATACTTCCCCTATCACAGCCTCGAGATTGTAGAACATATGAAGTGTGCGGTTGGTACGTTTCTCATACTTCCCCTATCATAAAAAAATAAAAAATAAGCTTTATAATGCAAGATTCTGTTAGTGTGGCGTGGAGTCCCTCTCCTTTAGGAACAAAGCATCGCATTTGCTTTGCTTCACATTCTCGTCTTCCCTCATCTCTACAACACCTCCTATTATCACAAATTTCCAATGGAACAGCAGTTATTGGCAAGCAATGGTTCAAATTATGCATGTCTTATAATGAGAACATTTATCATTTTGCATAAGATTACCTAAGTAAGTGTGATGATGCATGGCAAGGCATAACATCGTTTACAGCAACATCTATTCCGCAGAAGAAATTGCATTGTTCTGGGCCTCAGTTTTAATCACAATCCGTTCGTGGGCAATGTTTCTGTTGACATACACCTTGTCCAAACCATAGAGATCCGAACGAGTTTGAGTCTTACTGTAGTGATTTGTCTGTTCTTTCTCGTCTCCTTCAAGATCTTGACGATCGTCGTAATCGGGCATGTCTGTGGCTGCAACAACCAAATTGTTCTCCATCCAAGTAAAGCGATGCGCTCCCATATCCCACTTATTTTGTTGCAAAATGATAGTTCTTCCAGGCACTTCTACATCAGCGTTCAATGACACCAGATCTCCTTCCACGAAGGATGTTTGAAGGTCACGACCCATGACTTCGTTGAGAGTGAACCCGAGAATGCATGGTCCGGCGGTAAACAGAGTGCTGAATGCATGTGGAACTGAGAGTTCGGGCGAGGGGCACATCATTTGATCGTAGTCAACAACTGTGAAGCGATTCCGAATATTGTTGACGACATGTTCAATGGCACGCGCCAAAAAGGGGTGTGCAGGCGCAGAGGCAATAAAACCATTCCAGAGACACATGCGGTGATCGGGTTTGCTTCCCGGCTATTGGCATGGCGAGTGATAATGGAAGAACAGCATTATTCATGCAGCATCATTGAGTGCATTGATTTGAAAAATCAAGTAATAGCGGTTGATAAAATAAAAAGTATCACGACCACGACAGCATACAACTACAACTGACTCACCGCATCCACAGGAGTCATAAATCCAACATCCGGCGGAACCGCCGCATCCAAATTAGATTCCAACATGACGTCCATATCCGAATAAATCCCACCCTTGATCAACAAAACGCAATACCGAAATAAATCCGCCTTGAATGCTCCGGGAATGATGGAATCGTAGGCCTCTCTCACTTCCGGTGGGAAATGCAAGGATAGGAACTCCGCGGCGGAAGCGTCGTCGTAAAAGCGGTAATCCCACCCGGAACGTTTCCATGATTCAATGAGACGGGCCATGTTTGGATATTTTTCGGGGGTTACTGGCTCGAACCAAGTCTGAGATTTGGAAACATGGTAAAACAAGAATTCGTGAGTATATTATAATATTATTTATTATAATGACAATTACCGTGCCTCGACGCAATCAACCCAAAGACACCTCGTCTCGGCTGCGCCAAGACTCGATCAACTAACTAATAACTCACCTGATGAATAATCCTCGGAATCAACCTCTCCGGATCCTTCCTATACCTCGGCCCCTTCACCACCATGACCTTGCTCACCGGCTTCTCCTTCACCTCGACGCTACACAAATTATCGCAAAATTTCCCGCAATGCTTGCCGCAATTCTTGCAATCGGCCCCATTTTTTTCGCGGAGGCAGTCGAGACACGTCTGTTTGGCGGGGAGGGCGGAGAGGGAGGAGAGTATTTCGTAGGCGTTGGGTGTGGTTTGGGAGGTTCCGGGTGAAAAGTGCTTGTCGACTTGGTGGGATTGGAGGGGGTGGATGGTGGATAGGAAGGCTAGTTCGGCGGTGGTTTCTCCGTCGAGGGGGGTGTTGTTATCCTCTTGTTTTAGTTGTTGTGAGTTGGCATTATTGGTGTTGGCATTATAATTGGTAGTGGTGGCGGCAACATTCTTTGAGTAAGGTTGGGGAAGGTCGGAATGATGAGGAAGGAGTTGATTGGGCAGAATGGAATGACGCGAGAGTAGAAAGACGAATCCTCGGTGGGGATCGACGATTTCGCAGCAGTATCCGATGGAGGCGGGGCAATGGCGAATGAGACTGGACAATTAATGGATGAATGGATGGACAAGTAATGAATGAATGAATGAATAAATGAATGGTATTTATAGAAAAAATGTTGTTGTAGAATAATGAGAGAGATTGTGAGCAATAAGCCAAGCCAAGCGTGTAATGATTAGCAAAACCCGTTAAATATCAAGGAGACCATGAAGAATCTCAAACATTGCATCATCATCATCATCATTTAATCTTCTATTGCACCCCATAAACACCACAAATAAGACAAACGATACAACACAAACAATACAATACAACACTCACCGATACTCATTCTCCCCATCCTCTCCCCCCGCCACCTCCACACCCTGACACCTCTGCGTGAAAAACTCCCACTCGTGCGATAATTGTTGTTGTTGTTGTTGCTGTCCATCCTCCTCAATGTTATTATTATTATCATCATGATTAGCACTGACTAATTGATCCTTGCGAATCAATTCCTTGAGCGCCTTGGGCAGCAGCAACACATGCTCCTCCAAATCTTGGACCGTTTGCGTGAGTAATTGTTCCACCATACCATGGGGTACGGGATGGTGTTTGGTGGGAATGGCGAGGAGGGCTCCCGTGACTATTCCGTTGCCGGAATCGGAAGCGGAGACGTTGTCGTCGAACAAGGAGGGAGAAACACCGGCATCGCCGTCATTTGCCAGGACTGCATAATTCCTATTCCCGCCACGACCGTCATTGCCGTCCGCGCTCCAATTTAAAACATCCCCCAATGCCAAAAGAGGCGCCGTCTCGGCATCCACGTAGACTCCTCCCTCGGCATACAGAGCGCAATACTTCCAAAGCTCCATGGAGAGAGCGGCCGTGGTGGGGGATGCGGAGAGGAGGTCGAATCGATCCAGTACGACGTTATTCACATTATTATCCGCAGTCGACACGGTGTTGTCATTGGTGAGAGTGTTGCTGTAGCATTCCTTGCCGTGTTGGACGAGGTAGGCGCGTTGGTCGGAGGGGGTTGCCACGACGTGTTTGGCGTGGCTGTGACGCATATTGTTGTCGTTGCCATTGCCATTGTTATTGTTATTGTTGTTATCATGGAGGAACAGGCTGAGCAGCGGTCCCGTCCTCCTCTTGACCGAAGCACCATCCTCGCCGCCCGCACTAACTCCTTGAAATACCGTCCACGGAGCAACAGACGAGGCGCCATTGATAATCACGCCATCGTGATCATCATGATCGCTGTCGGAAAGGGTGGTAATGCCATTGTTATTTCCTCCCACAATGTTGCCGTGGCTGTTGAGGGTGAAGGACAATTTGGGAGGTTGAAAGTCTCCTCCTCCTCCATTTTCGGATGATGCGGCGATGGCAACGGTGGATGCCAATGATAGTAGGGACAGCCCGCGAATGGCCATTTGGAGGGGTTTCATTGTAATAATAATAATAATAATAATAATGATATTGTACTTAATAATATTATTATGTTGATAATGATAATATTATTATAATATTATTATTACGTCCTTACTACGTAGTACCATAGTAGTGCAATATTATTATTTCATTTTTTTTCACGTTCATTGTTCGTTATTATTTTTTATCTCGCTGTCATTTTTTTTTACCGTTGGCGGGAGATTTTTTCATTGCTTCTTGTGAAGTTGTCAGTTGGCCGGCAGTTTTGGCTTGTGATTATTATTTTTACCGGCAGTTTTGGCTTGTGATTATTATTTTTATTTTTTGTGATGGTTAAATTTTTACAGGGTCAGTGACGTCACAGATCCGTCTGGCCTGGTCCATCTGTGATGGTGCGAAGGCCTTGTTCGAAGATCGCTCCCATCTTTTCTCGCTAGATTAGCTAGCTGGCTTTCACCGCTCATATAATATAAGACTGGCGCCCCTATAAGGTACGCCATGGCATTTCGTCTGTACGTCGGATCGGACGAAAAAATCGGTCTCGCGACCAGTTGCGTCAATTTTACATCATGACCATCAAGTAGATTGTAATCTTAAGCTCTTCATGATAGTCACAAGGGATTCTTCTCATCAATGGTTTATTGTCGAGATCTCGCCTTCTCAAGTAGTAAATAGCATTTTTTTGTAGAGTACGTACCATAAAAGTACGATACTTTCGTCCAAAAAAACGCTCGGAACGACCCGGAACGAAACACCCGGAACGACCGGAACAACCGGAACGACCTGGAACGACCATGCCGACTGCTGTGAATGAAGGCGAGACGCCTCGGCCTTCTGCTAAGAACTTCTATGAACTCGATGGGTGGTTCTCGTCTTCTGAAGGCGAACTGGAGTACGAGGAAGAACAGGAGGACGAGGATGATGATAATGATATGCTCCTGTGCGCACCCACCAATAAAGGGGCTCCGGCCCCGCCTCGTCTTGCACCCTCTCCCCCTCATCATACTACGCCTCCTCCACGCACTCGAGTTTCTGCTCCCCCACTCAGTGGTAAGAAACCAAAAAAATCTGCAAGAGCCAACTGCCCCTTCAAGATGTTTTCCCACTGGAAGAGCCGTAAAAGAACAAAGAATAACCCCGGTCCACCTGACGAGGATGTTTTAATCGCTATCATGGATTGGCTGGAGGATCTTGCTCAAGAACCGAACTGCATCAAGGTTATTGGCGGTGGAAGCCGTACTTTGAAATGTAGATGTTTGGCAATACTGTTGGACTACGACCTGAGGATGCTGGTGGCAAATTATATCTTTGCATGGGGCAAAAAGAATTTAGTAGAACAAAGGGAGCCGTTCTTTGAATGGTATAGATACAGTGTTGGGATGGGGCCAAAGAGATTCTTAATTCCTTTCCAAATAGGAAATGGTATTGAGAATGTGGACGTTTCCAGTCTGAGCAGCCATCGAATCTGCACATCCGCCCTATTGATTATGTTTGACAAATCCATGAAGTATTGGAAGAACATCACGGACATTGCAAACAACATCAAACCAAAGCCGACAAAACATGGCAACACAGGCCGAAAGAGGGGGTTGACTGTGGAAGATGATGAACGTGCCATGGATCTGCACAGTCACTTTAATGAGCTTGAGAAGCTTGGTGAGGTGCGGGCAACACGATTTGTGAGAGAAGCCGTTGAAGGCGGCAAAACAAAGCTCCTCACTCGTGATGACGATGCAAATAATGTTTACTTGGGCTCAACCAAAGGTCTTCGGCCATGTTACTACCGATACTGTCAGGAGCTAGGTTGGGATACGGAGGTGACAGCAAATGGGATTGTGAAACGAACTTGGAAAGGAGATGTTGGGATGGAGGTTGAGGTTGTTCACCTAAAAACCTATCACCGCTTTTGGAAGACTCACTATCCCCACATCAAGGTGAGCAAGCCGTCGGAGGACATCTGTGGCTTGTGCTTTTCATTTGCAAACCGTCACAAATTTCGACTCAATGATAATGAACTCTATCCAAAACAAAACAGTTCAGTAAGTCATGATGATGAGGATGATAATGATGATGACGAGGGAGAGGGTGNGTTGTGATGTTGGGTGTGCAGGGGCATTCTTAGATGATCTGATGGATGAGGATGATGATGGGATTGCGCCGCATCCAGAAGATGAAACGAAAGAGCAAATGCTGTTGAGAGCTGCGACACATGTTGAATGCGCTAGATGCCAGAGAGCTCTTTATCAGCATTATGTTCATAAAGCTAAGACACATGCAAAACAAAAACTACCCCACAATGAAAAATCCTATACTTACGTTGTTGATTATGGACAAAACATGTCACTTCCTTCATACAACGAAGAGCAACCCGGCCCAGCATATTACTACTCCCCATTGAATGTGTACAATTTGGGTGTAGTTAATCATGCTTATGTCTATGACGGAGACACTAATGATCCCAAGGAACATATGTATGCCCACGTATACCATGAAGGAATTGCTAAAAAAGGTGCAAATAATGTTGCATCACTAATTATGAAAACTTTGGGTCTCGAAAATGTTTTGAGGGAAGGTGATCCTGGTGGAGAGTTGAATATTGTTTTTGATAACTGCTCTGGCCAAAATAAAAACAATACAATCCTCGATCTTGTTCCATATTTCTTGGAAAGGGGCTACTTCAAGAAAGTCAATTTCATTTTTTTGGTGGTTGGGCACACGAAGAATGCAGCCGACAGGTTGTTCAACACTTTGAAGACTATTTACCGTGATGTTAATTGTTACATCATGGAGGAACTAATTGAATGCCTCAATACATCCAAGAGGGTTACAGTTATTGAAGCAGTTGAGGGTGATTTCCT
>JALLAR010002633.1:0-11081 GCA_036939335.1 Conticribra guillardii
AAATTGTATGCAACAAAGCAACCATAAACGCTACCTACAAGTCCAATCACACTCTTTATGATCTCGGAACTTGGAGAAGCACATGGCAAAACAATGCAATTCGTCTATTGCCTTCTGGTCTACGGCAACATCTGCAGCTGAATGAGAATGCAGACAAGAAATATGTGGCTCGTAGAAAAGTGCTTATGCATCACTTTTCTGACAGCTTTAACATGCAACCATTCGAGGAAATGGTGCCAGATCTATTAGTCGGTGCAATCACTTTTATTGACAAATGGGGTGTGAACAACGAAGAAGAAAATTATGATGTTGCACGCCATTCAATTATCTTTCAACTTGTCAAAAGCGACCCAATGGTATGTGATATTGCAATGTCTGGGCCATCAGGAGATGGCAATCCTTGCAAAAGAAAGCTTGTTTAAGTATTCCAACTTGGGACGCGAAACAAGGTTTCTTGCTGGTATACATCCGTGATTTATTTTTTATGTTCGGAGATGTTGATTAAGATCAAAAAATAGATTAAGATCAAAAAATAGATATTTTATTAGAACTTGAATATACTTCTATCACATGTACCGGATTTGACACCTTTTCTGAAATTGTATGCAACAAAGCAACCATAAACACTGCCTACAAGTCCAATCACACTCTTTATGATCTCGGAAATTTTGATCTCAGATTGCTTCCAAACCCTTCTGATCTACATCAATATCTGCAGCTGAATAGAAATGATGGAAAGAAATATGTAGCCCGTAGAAAAGCGCTGATGCATCACATTTCTGACGACTTTGTTATGCAACCATTCGAGGAAATGGCGCCGGATCTATTGGTGGGTGCAATCACTTTTATTGACAATTGGGCTGGGAATGATGAAGAAGAAAATTATGATGTAGCACACCGTTCAATTATCTTTCAACTTGTCAAGAGTGACCCGATGATATGTGTTATTGCAAAGTCAGGGCCATCGGAAGATGGCAATCCTTGCAAAAGAAAGCGTGTTTAAGTATTCCAACTTGGGACGCGAAACAAGGTTTCTTTCTGGTATACATCCGTGAGCGATTTTTTATGTTCGGAAGATCAAAAAATAGATATTTTATGGGCATAATACTGTTGAGTGCAAATTCAATTATTGGTGTTGTTTTTCTGCAATTCTTGTCATACTTAGAAAAGAAAAATTATAAATAATATTACAGACAAGACATGCTTTTGTTACAAAATATTATGTCTGATGACAATTGTTTATTATTTTTTGTCAGGAATTGACCGGTGTTGTCTGTCATACAGGTTGCGCTTGCAATACTAGACAGAGAGTCATTTTTGCAAACATTGAATTTGGATGTACATGCATTTTCATGCACCATTTTGTCATTAATTAAAGAAATAGAAATAGTCCTAAGCTAATATATTATTTTTCCTAATCCCCTAAAGGTCAAATACTCAAAAAGTACATAACTCATCACAGTCCTAAACATCATGGAAAATTGTAGTATCTATCGTTGTCCACAAAATATTCAGTCTTGGTATATTTTCATCTTTCGGGAGGAATACTACATACACCATCGTCATCGCTCTCTTCATAAATTCGCGTTGCCAAGTCACCCCATGAAACAGGATCTTTTTCGCGTTGTTCTTCGTCCAACCATTTCTCCACAATATCGGCCGTCAACGAAGCAACGCCCGCACTTGCCATGAGCGGCAAAATTACATCATAGTTCCTTGTACTTTCAAACAACAAAAGGCTGGCCGTCAAAGGAGCACGAAACAATGCTGACAGCACACTCGCAGCTCCCACCATGGCAAATGCTGGTAATCCCGAAATACTCTGCAAGTCGGGATAATCCGCCAATAGTTCAGGATATGCATGCAACACACTCCCAAGAGAATCGGATACGACATTGTGAAAGCCAGCCCCCAATACTCCTCCCAAGAAAAGGGATGGGGCGAATGTACCACCCACGAGTCCACTGGCAGCACTAATCGCCGTGGTCATTAGTTTGGCGAATAGGAGCAAAAAGAGATCGTTGGTGGGTATGTTGTTGTTCAAGAATAATCCATTTAGTGTTTCGTACCCGAAGAAGAGCACCTGTGGGATGTAAATTGAAATGACACCGACAATGAGCGATCCGATCAAGGGTTTGCAATATTTGGGCAATGATTGGAATATCTCTTGGACGAATTCGGGTCCTTCGACGCCATCGAATATATTTTTCGATGATTGTGCCACGCCGCTGAAAATTGCCGCAACGACTCCTGACATGGCACCAAGGATGAGGTACAGTGGAAGCTCCAACAATGGATTTTTAAAGTCAAAGGTACCAAGTTTTAAGGAGAGTTCGCTCCCGAGAAGAAGTTGGATGCTGAGCGCCGACACCACGGAAGACAAGAGGATGGCACTAATATTAATCTGCTGCGATGCCAATGCCTCTCCTCCAATAGATTCTACTTTCATGTTCTTGTTTTCCTTATTATCATCAATGAAGGACTCATCTGACACCATGGAATACTCTCCATTATTACTTTGCTCCAAAGTTATCAACTTTCCACCCACTTCCACTTCCTTGTTCTTCTTCTTTATCTCCACCGGAATATCAATCGAAGTCAATGCATTCTGCACAATTTCCAATGCAAAAAACACACCACTCAACGGAGCATTAAATCCCGCACTCACACCTGCCGCCGCACCGCACGCTAATAACAATCGATCCCGTGCCACCTTTCGATTCACCCTCTGCACCTCGTCCATCGGATTGTCCGCATCATTGTCGTCCAACGTACCGAATACCCCCGATAATACCTTACCCAACACTTCGTTATTGGTAATGAGACGACTGAGACTCATTCCCGCTTCGACGGAGGGTCCTTCCGGACCGAGACTATTTCCCGTGCCAAGGGTAGAAACCGCAGCCAGCGCTTTCCGCGCGAAACGTAGCAAATCATTGCGTTCCGACGGCGGAGGAATATTTTTCGTACACGTCAAAAGGTCCGGCGGAGGAATGGCATTCGCGGCCCGTATCGAATCCAAATCGACTTCCCTCACGGTATCCCTCAACCCCGGGGGCATTTCTCCCCCGATCTTGAGCAGTATCCCCACGCCCAATCCTCCCACTGCGGGAATGAGCGCCACCGGAATGTAGGCTCCCATGTTCAACGATAGGGTGAGGAACATTTCCTCGCCTCCGCCGGCGATATTGACGAGCATGGGCGGTTTGTAGAAACATTCTCTAACGAATTCGACGGAGTATTTAAAGATGGAAATGTTGGTGGCGGTGGTGATGCCGATGAGGGCGGCGGTGGTGAGGATGTAGAGTGTTTCGCCTAGCCAGTTTGTGGGGAGGGTGCGGGTGGAGAGTTTGCTGGTTATTTCCATAGTGGCTGTTGTTTTGTTAGTGCTGGATTTACTATTAGTGCTGCTAGTGATGCTGCTGCTGCTGCTGTTTTTGGATGGGATTTCCGATTGGTCAACTTCAATTGCATCGTCTTGAGACAGAGGGGGTGTCATCCGCACAATGCTACATGAATATAGATCTTCCCTTTTACTAAATGAGTTGATATTATATTTAGTGCGAGTGCATCCGTCGAATGAATTGGAAATTAAATTGGAGGACCGGCGGTGCAATGGAGAATGGAAGGATGGCTGGAATGCCACCACCACGGTGGGATGGACGAGGATGCCGCATACTAGGGTGCATGCTGTGCCGACGACATGGTGGAATTGCTTCATGCTGATAAAAAATAATGCGCAGGGTCTACAATATATCTATTGTTTATTGCGATGTCGGCTCATGAATTCAATCCAGCCCCTTTTTCATTTTTTCAATTATGATATCGGGAAGAACAATGGGAACAATGCAATGCATACATGCACAGTGCAGATGAAACAATGACATCATCATCATCATCATCAGTGTTCCCATAATTTTTTGTGAGCTCCGACCAAAAAGATTTCGGAGTATCGTACATTCATATATAGATTCCTATGTTAAAAGTGCGACTTAAAGCTTGATGATGTGGTGGTGACGTCAGCATGATATCTTTCTCGAAACACAAGCCCCTTTGGATGGAGTTGAACAGAGTTGAGCAAGTTGAAGTGTTCGNATATCTTTCTCGAAACACAAGCCCCTTTGGATGGAGTTGAACAGAGTTGAGCAAGTTGAAGTGTTCGTGTTCATCGCCAAGCGCGCGCTCGACACCCGCCGCCCGCACGATCGCTGGATGTGTTAGTAGGTAAGGTACTATCGTACCATAATGTTCTCATGCACTAAAAATAATAATAACGGCGTCGGTGCATGCATGCGGTGTGAACTGACAAATTGATGATAAGGATTGACGGCGATAACAACAACGAAGTAAATACGATAAATAAACCGCGAAGGAGCCTGCAAGGGTGTGTTAGTTGTTATGAGTGCTTCTCACACTCTGTTGAATCAATAGTAGGTAGTTGCAATAACAAATCCGCTCGTTCCAAGTCCCATCTGGCCACAGTACATAGTAAATAGTAGGCAGATTGTTGTTGCGCCTCAAAATAATATATTCAGTCCGTCGTGTCGTCATCCTACCATACCATGCGGTCCGCCGTCGGGATTGGCGTCCTAGCCACCACTTTGATAATCAGCCCAAAATCGGCACTTGTTGTCCATGGTCTTTCGCTGACGGGCGGCCCTCTTGCATTTAAAACAACGACGCCTAGAGGTCCCAACGTGAATTATTATTTACAATCAAGGCGAAATAATATTCATGATCACCATAACAACAATCACAACCACAATAACAATAAATGCCCCAGTGGTGCTATGGTAGTACGAATGCAAAGAACCAGTCTAATGGCACAATCTTCCAGTGATGGCACGGAGAATGACAAAAAGAAAGATCAACAAAATATTATTGATGCAGTTGTGGAAGAAAAGACTTCGGTTTTGGGATTGAATGAGGAGGAAACTGTTGCTATGGTGAGTAAATAGTAATTCATTCAAAGAGTATTTATCATGTCAAGTCCATCACTTTTTTAAAATCATTTGAGCTTTGTCTTCGAAATAAATTTGATGTGTTTTATTGCACCCACTTTCAATTAATTCACTCAGCATAATCATATTCTTTTTCTTTATTCCCCTTTTGCACGAATAAAATAAATAATCAATTAAATAAACAGACCAGCAGAAGACGAAAACGAGACATATTCAAAAAGGCCCTCAAAGACATTGCCTCCCTCAGTCTCATTGATTACAAATGGCGTTCGGCACTATTCAAAAAGAATGAGGCTGATCGAATGGAAAGTGAATTCATGGCACGAATGATGGGAGAGGATGCGTCGTATGCGAGGCCTATGGATGCGGATGAGGGTAGGAGGGGTCCGTTGGTGAGTAGTGCATTGTTATTAGTTAGAGTAGTTAGTTATTTGACTTACTTGAGTTGTTTGTAAAAAGAGTGATAATTGCATGGTGTATGGAATGATGTCACATTGGGGTATACTCATCCATAATTGAAATTGCAATCACAACGCATTCATTTCCTCACACACCATACACCAAACACCACCACAAACCAATATCATAGGGAAACGCCGAACGATCCGCAGTCCAATGGCTCAAAGACGTCATCGAAGAAGAAGGAAAACGCGCCAAACGCATCGCAGACTCCGACGGTCAACTCATCCGACCCAAAGACCTCTCCCCCTCCGACGAAGCCGGTCCCCTCTCCGAACTTGAACGACGCGCCATACAATTCATCGGCGAGGTCACCGATTCCGAAGTCTCGCGAGTACGATCCGGTACCATCCGTCCGAAGGATATGACTACTCGCGGTCCATTGGGGGAGGCGGAAGCACGGGCGGTATTGGTATTGGATAAGATTATCGAGTCGGAAAAAAGTAGGATGGATCAATCGAGGAGACGGGGCGGAGAATCGGTGAGGCCGATTGATGTTCCGGGTCCTTTGGGGGAGTTTGAGAAATATGTCGGGGATATTATTCGGGCGGAGAGGCAGAGGGTACGGGATCGGGAGAAGAATGAGGGAAAGTTGGTCAGACCGAAGGATGCATCCATGCCGAGTGCGTTGGGGAATGTGGAAAAGAAGGCAGCGGACGATTGGGAGCTGTTGAGGAAGGAGGAAAATGAACGGTTGCTGAGTTTGAAGCGCTTTTTAAGCGAGAGGAGACCGATGGAGGCGGATCAAGATTCGCCTTTGGGTGTGACGGAGGCGTTTACTGTTGGGTTATTGCGCGGGCCGAAATTGATTGGAAAGGTGGTGGATCGTGTGAAGGAATTGATGAGCAGTGCCGAAATTGACGACGAAGATCAGAAATTTTTGAAGGAAGTTGATCGTGTCAAAGAGCAACTAATGAGCAGCACAGAATTTGACGATGAAGACTTGCAAGTTCTGCAGGATATGTTACCTTCGTCTGATGACGATGATGAGGATATGGAATCATCAGATCGCAAGACAAACGGCAATGACATGCCGCGCCCTTGACTATAAATGTAAGAAGATTTGTTGTTTATTGTCTACTATCTGGCCATAGGTGATATTACTCATTAGTTTGCTACTACTTAATTGTCACCGCCAATATCAAATTTGATGGTCTGCTTCTGAACAGGCAATGTTTCCATCCAATGCAAACAATGTCCAACTGCAATACCGAATAGAACTCCTACTGATTAGCGCCGTCCTTTTGCAGACGTCACAACGCAATCATCACAATAGTTGCGCGTTCCTTTTACTGCAGAACTCCATTCAGTTATGTTAACTTTGAACCGAACAGCATGATTGTTGATAAGCATCCTCAGCAAGATCGTCTAAAACACTGGTTAGGTCGGAGTCATCCATCAGGCTACAAACCTCTCTTGGATTATCCCACATTGATGCTTTATCACTGCGCAGTTCTCCCCAGGGATAGAACGCTCCGTCTTTTGGACTTCGTTCTTCGCACCGCGAATGTCGGATCCCTTTCTTTAGAAGATCTATTTGCGCAGAATGGGATTGAATCAAGTCTTCCACCATCCTTTGGCTTCTCTCTCGACTTTTTCTCTCGGATTCCGCATGCGCTTCTGACTTTGCGGCCTTATCCTTCCCCTTTTTGTGCACGGCCTTTATGATCATTTTCGCAGCTTTCTTCACCTTTTGCAACTCCTGCTTCGCATCATCAAGTTCCGCATCGTGCAAGTGATTTGATCTGAGGAGGAGCTCTTGGCTTCGTTTCATTTCTTCCTTCAGCCATCGGAGAACCTCCTTGTTTTGGTCCTTCAAGTTGCGCTGTGATATTGGATGTGCATTATTACTTCGTTGATCCTTGGAGTAATGATATTTTCTGTCACCATTGCTTGCAAAGGGACGGCGGCGTTGAGACGATTCATAATACTCTCTGCCATCATTTTTTGTGGAAGGACGGTGACGACGCGACGATTCATGATTGTTTCGCTCTACATGATCGTAATACAATTCTTCTGATCTCCTTCCATGTGGTGTCGAATTTCTCGAGTGGTTTGACTTTTGAGAGGGTGATTTGTCATTGTAGGGAAGTCTGTGGGCGCGTTCCTCTCGAGAATTGGTATTTCTCCGAGAAATAAAGTACTCGTTGCTGCTGTCAGATCCATTTCTTGAGGAGCCTCTCCCCCTTGGTGGTTTCCCACGATATTCGCCTTCGTAGATATCACCATTTTCATCGTTCGAAACATAGGCATGCTCCTCACTTGATGGAATTGACACTTCACTTCCATGACCTTCCAGTTTCAGTGATTCTACTAATCCTTCAATCTCTGTTGCCATTTGGTAGACATATCTTGATGCAAGTGATTTATAGGTTCCGGCACATTTCTCCTGATAGTGCTCGCAAATTTTCTTTATTTGATCGAGCGATGGCGGTGGAAGATTTCTAAACGAGATACCAGATGAGACTCCTCTTGGTCCAACACGATGCCTTGGCTCAGGAACTGGGATATCTGTCTTTTTCCTGTTATTGCGCTTAATTTTAGTACTCATGTTTGGAAAAATGCTTCTGGTGTCAAACAAATCTGTAGAATTTGGCAAAATGAGGCACTTGTGTCAAAGAATGGAGATTGCCATATTTGTGAATGGCACTCGCATCGGTTAAGCCGTTTGGCTTGCATTCGATTTGATTTCACATCGTTGGCGTCGTATGTGTAGGTTCGAATGGTCAGATGACATGTTTTGTGAGAAAATGTGTTGCGCATCAACTTAGTTTTAAGAGAAGTTTTTTTTCGAGAGAAAAACGACGATTCTAATGATCCGCGGAAAGATCAACCGAATGATTCCACTTGATGGTCATTGGGTTGGAGAACCAACAATGATGGCAAGATGTCAAGTTCGGTCGCATCCGGTTACAGCTCAAAAGTTGGAAGAAGTCATCAAAGAAAATACAATATCGCGCCTGAATTATTAGCATCACCATACCTGTCACGTCCAATTGGTTCTTTCAATCATGACGAAAAGAAAAAGAGAAGAACCGGAAGTCCAAGGGAAGAACGCGGAAAACCCAAGTCACCGCGTCTAAGACGAGAAGAAAGGGACTATTACGCCAGTGACGTCGAAAGCGTTGTCACTCGAACAAGTGTAAAGAGTTATAGAACGCGTGGAACATATCATCGACCTTCTCCAAATAATTCCCGGAGACTGACGACGATAAAGAATTGTCTTTTGCCTCGGGAACTTGACAAAATACTTCGTGGATTTCGACAAAGACACAATAACCATCCTATTTTGAAAAACCAAACAGCACGAAGTCGCCTCAAATCTTACAAAAATGATGATGATGACGATTCCACCATTGCATCAGATTCGGCAGAAAGTCTTGACGACGAGGCTGTCTACTTGCACTGTCTCAAGGACGAAGATGTAAACCACGCGTTATTTTCAGGTCCTTTGTTTGCTGAAATCACCCTCAGAAATGCTCGTCATAAAGTTGAGATTGAAGGGGCCGATCAAATGTTGACTCTCCCACCTGTTGTCTCAAATCACGATGATAAAAGTGATGAAGTGTCAGACTTGGAATCACAGCATTCTTCTGCAAGCAAATTGATAAGTGAATGCAATGTACATGCTGTAAAGCCATGCGCTATCCAACGCAAGAAGAGAAGATAACGGCGTGTAATGATAGAGACTACTGTATTTGATTGCTGTGAAATTCTCGTTATAAAATAATAGTGTCCATCAACCACAAGAATATTTTCCGCAGCTCCACGCAAGGATGTTTCTTTCATTTGCTCTTGACTTCTTTTTATGTCCCAATCTTTCGTTTGTTTTGCAGAAGTGATGTTCTTACGTCCCGTCGGGTAATGAAATTGGACTTCTTTTGACGTTTTCATTTTTTTCAGATGAAGTAATGTTTTGAGTTGTTCCTCGTCAACAATACTACCGTTTTTCGTTCCCATCCGCAAGAAGACATCCTCTTGAGAATAAAAAAAACACCTGAATCCACCATGACCTAGAAAATTCAGTGAAACCAACTGTCATTTGACGTAAATCACTTGAGCTCACAATGATATAGAAATAAGTTAAACAAATTACGAGAAAATAAAAACCCACCGTAGCAACTTCAAACGGCTTTTAACAGTCAAAAATATAGTGAAATTTCAAGTTTTGATTAGAATGTCGATATATTTATGCAAGATACTAGCTAAATGGAAATGAAGTTTGCTGCTCGCTGTCCTCTTCCATAGCAGAATATTTATTCATAGTATTGTCATCCATTGCGTCCGTGCTTCCATCTAAAACAATGTATCTAGGCGACATGCGAATTGCAATTTGGCGTTTCTGAACCAAATTTCTCAAACTCCCTATAGATGCATCTGATGACGATCGTCCTACGACACATTTTGTTCCACTATTTTGACTCATTTTCTGAGGAAACTCCTCCTTAAACAGTTTGGCATCTTCCTCTATTCCAATGATGCTTGCAGTGCCCATTCCACGAATATTTAGATCGTTCTTAACTTCGTCTCCAAATGGATTTGACAATATTCGACTAACAAACTCCAAACCCAGAAACCCATACGTTAGCAATATTACAAAGCAAAATACAGAGGGAAATTCTTGCACAAAGTCTTTTCCGGTAAGAATGAATGGAAGGGATAATGTCCAGACAAAGATGAACGTGCGACCCATTTGAACGAGTACAAAGGGAAGTGGAGAAGACGCAAGCCGAAGTAAATTGCGGTATGAAATAGTAAATTCGTGAAGAAGATCAATCATTTTGCATCGTTCAAGCAGTTGTAACTCCTCAATTGATCCATTCTCACGGCTCTTGCATATGGCATTGCTGTCATGGNCATCGTTCAAGCAGTTGTAACTCCTCAATTGATCCATTCTCACGGCTCTTGCATATGGCATTGCTGTCATGGTATAAATGTGATCGCAGCGCATGAACCAAAACCATTGGGTCATCTGACCCTGATGTTGTTTCATTCGATCTTAAAGCTTTGGACCCATCAATTCCAATTCCATGATGACATCCTACATTTCTTGCCAATGCCGCAGCATGCCTCCCATCTCTCAATGTAGTAACTGTTTCGTGAATGAGCTGTATGATTGTCCGTTTTGCATCTCTTCGCCATTCATCTGCCACTAAACTTTCATATTGTTCTGTCAAAGTTATGACCAATTGATGCAATTCTCTTAATATCGTGAAGGAATGCCCAACGGCAATTTGCGCACTCATGTATCGTTCATATGCTAAATTTACCTTGGAAACTTAATGACATAAAAAAAAGAATTTATTAAAGAAAATAAAAAAAATTTACCACCAATTTTGGACCCCAACATCCTGCAGCTCACCTCCAAGGTATGCAATTAAAAGTGACATGAGGGCGTGCCCTTGTGGGAGGATGGAAATGGAGATATCGGTATAGGTTTTGATAAGTGTGAGCCCAGTGAGGACGCAGACATTCAATAAGCAATATGGGAGAACTAAAGGCCATACTGTTCCGGAGTATCGGAAAACGATGGCAAATGGGTTCTTTGCATTTTGAAGGAAACAATCGATGTCATTGTTATTATATATAATGTCACAGCTGACTGTTGCTGATGTCCTTCCTTGTTATCCAAAATCTCCATCAGCCAACCCTCCCAACTCC
>JALLAR010002635.1:0-10895 GCA_036939335.1 Conticribra guillardii
TATTATTTTATCCGTCCGACCCTGGCGAAATGACGTCATCCGTGTATGTTCCAGGATCTTTTGTGTCACGCGTCAAGTCATTTATTACCAAAACATTTTTTGTGAATCCCGCGTAAAGATCTTTCTCTCTCTCTCTATCTCTAGAGAGAAAGAGAGAGAGATGTTTGTCGCGCATTCGTCATTCGTCATTGGTCACGCTTACGACTTACGAAGTCATCCGACAACGAAACAATCGAAGCCGGGGCTCTCTCTCTCGCAAACAAAAGTATTGAATTGCATTATCGTCTCATCGAACTGTTATCATGAGTAATAACTCCGCTTCAGTTGTGTTGGTCGGATGCGGGGCCCCGCTCAAAAGTATGGGCTGGTACCATGCAACTCAACTGCTGAATGAAGATAGTGATATGTAGGTAGTGTTAGACATCCATGTTGTCAAAGGTTCACTGATGCTCTGCTTTAATCCAATTGTTATGTCTTGATTATAAACTGAAATGCATATCTTTTTCCCTTTTCATTCGTCAGTTGCGCACGCCTAGATTATGTGGTCGAACCATGGTTCTTATCGGAAACAGGAAAGGCATCCCCAGGATACGCCGAATTCATCGAGTTCAAAGAGAATCTCGAGGCAACGAAGGGTGTCAAGTTCTTTGAAACTGTGGAGGAAGTTCCCGCGGCAGAGAATGAGAGTGTCAAGCGAATTGCAATCATCAGCGCTCGAACTGCAGACAATCCCAAGCTTTTTGTTGGGTGCCTTGGCATAGGATGCAAGGCCATTTTCCTCGAAAAGCCGGGTGCCCCTTCGGTTGCGGAACTTGAGGAAATGACAATGAAGGCTAAGGAGAAGGGCGTTTTGGTATTCATGGGATTCAACAAAAATGTCAGCAAATTCGTCACTAAAACCCGTGAGTTCGCGAGTGCTCACCCGGGCACGAACGTGACATTTGTTCATAATAACAACTACACAGATTCGCCAGAAAGTCTCGGGGAGTGCTTTGAAAGAAATTCTGAAGGAATGTTGAAGAACATGGCGATTCACGAACTTGCTCTTCTTGTCACCTTTTACAATGTGACTGTGGATAGTATTGAATCTGTGGAAGCTGATGAGGATTATTCAAGCTGCAAATCGTTGAAAGGCCCATCTGGAAATGAGTTTACCGATTTTGACAAATTAAAGTTTAAGATTAGGACCAAGAGCGGAACTGAAGTCTCAATCGCTGCCGACAGATGTGGTGGAGATGATTCGTTAGGGATTGTAACTGATGCTGAAGGGAAAGAGCTTGCTCGATACACTATGCCAGATGCTGAAGATGCTGAAACAATTAAGAATGCTGAGAAGAGAATTGCTGGTGCCATGCCATACTTTTATGTTCAGGATCCTGATTATGGCACGCTTAAGCAAAGAGTAGCAAAATCTATTATGGGAGGTGGTCCTGCAGATGGAGTGGCCACTATTGATGTGGCAGTTGAGACACTTAAAGTGGCAGAATACTTGACTCCAATCTTGCAAAAACAGCTTCTAAAGTAAGAGCAACAATATTGCTTTAGAATTAATGTGCTACAAAATAATATAAATGAAATTCCGAATTAAATTTATTGCCCGTTGTTAAATCTTTCTATTTGTGATCTATGTAGTTTGTATGTGACTGATTATAATATTACTGGTGTGTGTAACTTGTTAATTTTCTTTTATTTCTTGCATAGGCCTTGCTCGCTTATCCAACAATTGGTAAGTGAGGGTAGTGAAGATTCATTTCCCTAATGCACAGAAAAGATTTTAAATGATGGGATTCATGATTCATGTCAAAAGGTTTCAATTATTATTTGACGTGTCATATGTGGAATTATTTGACATTTGTTTGAAGCATAAATATCTGTTTGAGTATGATGTTACTTTTGATAACAGAACTATGACGTTGTGCTTTATGCATTTGCTGTAAAATTTACTTTGTGTTTTTGATGTAACCTTTTGCTTGCCACCATTAACACCATACTACACATGATCTTTTCAAAACACAAACAAAACGACATTGCCAGCACTGACACTGGCGCTGGGGAAATTAAAAAATACGAATTGAAGAAGATGATATTGCTAGTTTTTGTTTTGATGGCATACATTTTTGCAACAGTTACTTTCAGTATTATTAAATATTTCCATCATTGTTTGCCTGCTGTGCAATAAAAATGTGGCTCAAAAATCAAAGAAAGCAAGGCCACAAAAGCAAGAGGACCAAAAAAAGCCCAGCCAGCAGCGGAAATGTTTTTTCCAGTCCCGTCAAGGTCTGCTCTGTTTTATAATCAAGGTATTCCTTAATAATTCAATATTGTATTACCTACATAATTGACACGAATTGTTGACGGGACTTATTCATCCATCGTCTGGCTGTCTCAGCTCTAGTTCACTAGGATGTATTATTTTCAGAGCCTTTGGCCTTTGGTTACTTCTTACTAAAATTCAAATGGTACGAGTTCCTACGCATATTCTATTAGAAAATCAACTCGCTCCTCAACTGAGCCGAATCTCGTGTCGAGCTGAAATGGCAACACTGCTATGCACTTCATCTTTCTCCGGAAGTCAATAATATCATCAAAAAGGCACCACCATGACTCGTTATGCCGTTGAGCCCGATGCGGCCGTTCCGCACTCCAAGTCCAGGGGATCCCACCTCCGTGTGCACTACAAGCACTGCCGAGAAATCGCTCACCACATCAAGGGAATGCCCGTGAGCAAGGCCCAGAAATTCCTTGAGGATGTTCTTGCTTTCAAGGCCATCGTCCCCTTCTCCCGTCACACCGGCGGTATCGGAAGAAAGGCTATGGCAAAGCAATGCAACAGTCCCGGAGATAAGGGAAGGTGGCCCGTAAAGGCCACTGCTGTCGTTAAGGATCTTCTCTCCAACGCCGTTGCCAACGGCGAGACCAAGGGATTGGACGTTGAGAAGCTTTACATTAGCCACGCACAATGCAACCGCGCACCACCCGGCCGCCGTAGGACTTACCGTGCTCACGGTCGTATCGGAAAGTACGCAAGCCAACCTGCACACATTGAATTGATTCTTACGGAAAAGAGTGATGGAGTTGAGAAGGCCGATGACGATGCCGGACGTGGAAAGAAGATTACAAGGAAGCAGGCTGCTATGAAGCGTTTCGTTAAAGTTGGAGGCGACTCAGCATAAATATGTCAAAAATAAATAAAATCTTCAGTCTAGTTATCATGTTGTATATCTTCATCTTTGACCTATTGGATTTTGACTGATCTACACCATGCATACGATGATTTTTTTGATTCACGTCTCAATTCCTTTTACAGCAACATTTTTCGAGTCAAGACCTACTTGCGCAGACATCAACCACTCCACCAGTGGCAGATCATATCAATGACAAACACCCAGCCACACACAACAATAGAATGTGAACATGTGGCGCTTTCTTCTTGTCCCTCCACGGGATTCGTAACATACATTTCCTTCTGCGCTTATTACTTTGTTCAGAACACCCATGTCATCCTTCGTTTTCCCCGCAGTGCACTGCTTTGTATTCGCATAAATGAAACGTACCATTTTGAAAAGGTGGAGTGATACATCTAGGAAATTGATCTGAGTATCTGAAAATAATTTTGTTTAAGATTTGTTTCTCACACAATGATTCAGCATTTGTTACAGGTTTTTATGTTATGTTTCCTGCGAAGATGTGGAAACAGTTCAAAATGCATCTTCATTGACAAGACAATGGAAATATGTTTATTGTTAACCATTGATACTATGTATTTTGAAATTTGGTTAGTAATTAGGATTATTAATTAGTAACCAGTAATACGTGTACCATTATTTATTTCCTTGAAAAAGGAGAGGGCAATATCATTTCATCATAGCTTGATTGAAATAGTTGGAATGTTATCTTGTAATTTGCATGTGAAGTACGGTGCCCACACAATATCATGATGTATAATTGCAGGGGCCGTGATATTATTTTTTTTGTATCATTTCTTTCATCATAGCTTGATTGAAATAGTTGGAATGTTATCTTGTAATTTGCATGTGAAAGCATAGATAACGATGCAATTTGAGTATTCAGGCAATGCTGTTATGTCTTTTATATGATTGCTGGATATATGCAGTTAGTCAATTGAATGATGTCGAGTACGGTGCCCACACAATATCATGATGTATAATTGCAGGGGCCGTGATATTATTTGTTTTGTATCATTTCCTCATAAACTTATCACTGTGGCATACTCTGAGAAAGTTCATTGCTACTACGCAATTGAAAAAGAAGAGGGTAACGTTCAAAAATATGCGATCGCATCTAGCTAGGGTGAGTGACTATGTACGCGTAAAAAATCTTAAGATTATGCGATTTATATTATTATGCTTGATGCAAAACCCCGCTAAATGATTTGATAACTCGCCAACTCCCGACCTCGCCATCCTTTCCTGCATTTTTCTTCGCCTCCTCCGGAAAAAACACAATTGAAACAACATCCTTAATCATGGAATGATCATTTACTTCTGCCTTTTCTCCATGAAGTTCAAATAACCGCTGATAAAGTCTCAGTCCCACAGTGGTGAGTTCCTGGTTAGCATGCGGGTCAAAAACAACTGGACTGAAATTGAATTCAATAAGGTATGCTTTGTTGAAATGAGCATCAAAAACAAAATCTGTCGAGAACATTTCAAACTGTTTCTGCCCCGGGCGGCCTTGAAGGCTGCCCGAGTCAACAGCGCGCTGTACTATCGTTGACACGATGTCTGTGCATTTTTGAAACATTTTCGAATATACTTCCGTATCACCATCTGCGTCTAACTCATCCATGACTACTCCATCTCGAAACCTTTTCGTCCGCTTGATGGTAAGCTGAACTTCGGGAGTCACATTTTCTGTAGACCATGGCTCAGTTGCAGCGCACAACCAAGCCTCATAGTGACTCCTCAACGTCCATGTAATTCCATCTGATTCACAAATCAAAAGGTTGTACATCTTAAAATGCCACTTTCTTCCGTCCTTCAACAAGTTTGGGTTTGGGACATGGCGTTGTACCACGTATGTTTCTTGCGCATTATTGGCAAGATCAAGACACTGTGAGGCATGGACACAAACTTGAACGGCACGTCCTCCATTTTTATTCGTTTCTTTGACAAACCATGGTCCCTGCTTGTCATTGGTATCTGTCTCATCCAATTCTGACGGACGTGATTCTGCACTTTCCCACCCTTTCATTCCTCCCTCCACGATGTATGTTTCAGGCAAAAATTCCTGGGCTAACTTGAGAAGCTTTCCCTTATCATCCAAACAGTCTCTGCCCTTGAGAAACATGGATATTTCTGAAAATGATGGCTCGTCGCAAAAATCAACAACGCGGCGTCCAAGCGGGCAATGGTACTGCTTTCCTCGAAAGACATCTTCGTACCATTTTTGAGTCGCATGCGAAACCCAAGAAGTTCCTTCTTTGAATGGAGAAGATTTTCGATTTGTCAGATGATTGACGTACATCGAAAAATGGCCACCTCTCTGACAATCGGCGTAGTAGAGAACATTTTTCCTTTTTGGCTTTGGCCTTGAATCCTTTCCATTTTCCTCTGTCTTTGCAATCAATTTCTTCTCGGTAGAAAGTTTCTCGGCATATCTGTCTAATCCACAAGCTGCCTCCACATATTCCTCCGTGGAAGCAACACGAGCATAAAGAGGGAGCAAGTGTTCTACCAATGCTTCCAGCCTTTCTTCCGAATCATCGGCTAAAGCCTCTTTAATCACAGAAACGTCAATTACGGGAAAATGCTCTGCGAGATATTGAACTGTGGATTGAACAGCTTGAGATGCTTTGGCACCAATGACAGTGACGTCTGTGATGGAGTTGTCTGTTAGGTGCGACGACAGAGAAGATGGGGGTAAATGTCCAGTCCTCCAAAGAGTGACGTGCTTTGGGCATTTGTTTGTATCGTCTCCATTATTTGTCACGTCATTACTTGCACCAGTTACCATGTCCATTAATGTTTTGTCAATTTCGCTGCCAGGAAATCCTTCCATGAACCAATGCGCCGATGCATCGCCCACCTTTTCATTCAACCTCCTCAAAGACCCATAGAGGCAGTGCTCGCTATGAAGACCTTCGTATCGAGATGAAAATCGAAGACCAAGAAAGATTACAATTGCATTGTCATCCGGAAGAGGGTTGGAGATGGAGGCACGAAGGCAATTTTGAACGGAGTCCACGAATGCTTGCCTTTTCGCGGTTGGGTCGACTCTCATGTTTTTGGAGATCTCGCATGATTCAGATGTAGCAGAAAAGAGGGAAGGGAGTGCGTCGCTTTGCATATCGCATATTATCAATGCTCTTCGTATTCTTGAGGATTGCGCCATGGTGCCTGAATTAGTTCGTCTCGGTTTTTTAATGCATCATCATCGTCGATGAAAAGGATGAAGATGAAGCAAGGTGGGTTGAGCGAGGTCGGTCCATCGCCATCCGATCCATGATGTCCGTCTATTGTCCCCGGGCAGGGCACCGGGCGGGCGGGCGTCAGTCGTCGGTCAGTCAACCGTCGCGTCAGCGTGCCATGCACGCATTTTTTTTTCTAGCGTCCACACACGCACGAAGAAAAATAATAATGAAAAGGGCCGACGAAAGAGCAAATTAAAAAATAATACCACAACCCTACTACGATACAAACACACAATCATTCCAACGACGATGAAGATCTCCGCTTCAATTGCCTCTCTCTTGATTGGAGCGCTAAAGACTGATGCGTTCGCCCCAGCGCGCTTCAGCACTCCTCTCTCTACAGTAGAAACCAATCATGTCAGAATACCACAAACATTTCGCCAAACATCATGCTTGCACATGCTCGACGATGCGATGAAATCACGTCTGGATGGAATTCGTAGGTCGTTCCAGGCTTTGACGGAGCGATTGGGAGATCCAGATGTTATCGCTGACTCGAATTTGCTGAGACAAGTCATGAAGGATCGGTCTCAAAGTGAAGAGGTTGTGCAGACCTATGATGAGGTGAGTTTGATAAATGATAATAATTGTAGGGTGACAGGTGGTACAATTCATGGTCGCCCAGCTCAATCAATCTTGTATTCTTATTATTTCCGCACAGTACTGCCAACTTGATTCGGAGCTTGAAGGAGCTACAGAACTTTTTCAAGAAGCTGGCGATGATGCTGAAATGCGAGAAATGGCACGATCTGAGGTGAAAGAAATTGAGGCCAGAATGGAAGAGTTGGAAGCTAACATCAAGGTTTTGTTGCTGCCAAAGGATCCTAATGATGAGAGAAATTGTATGCTAGAAATTCGTGCCGGAACTGGTGGATCAGAGGCAAATATTTTTGCAGGTAAGGCACTGCATGTACTTTTTGGTTGTTTGTTGGCGATGAATTTGAGGTTTAGTCAAGTTCAAATGTGATGTTTCACTTTTGGTTATCTTTGTCGAAATCGAGTTATGCTGTTATTAACTTTTCTTGTGCAACAAACCATCTCTTGGATCGTTAAAAAGGTGATCTCCTCGATGCCTATCGTAAATTCATGTCGAATGAAGGGTGGCAAGTCTCAATGATGGACTCTTCGCCGGGTGATGACGGGGGTTATAAGAACATTGTCCTCGAAGTCAAAGGAGACGCTGTCTACTCCAAGCTCAAATGGGAAGCAGGAGTTCATCGCGTGCAACGTGTTCCAGGTTAGTGCACTGCATTATGCTTTTTCTTTGACGTGCATTATCGTGTCTGTAGTGTTTAAAAGACGCAGCAGTACTTTAATTATTTTTTATTTTGCTAATTTTTGCACAAAACAACATTGTTTTTACTTTATCCGCAACACTTGATAGCTACTGAGACACAGGGGCGGGTTCACACATCTACTGCGACTGTTGCTATTATGCCGGAATGCGATGAAGTTGATGTCAAAATTGATCCCAAAGATCTTGAAATGAGTACAATGAGATCCGGGGGTGCTGGTGGACAAAATGTGAATAAAGTTGAGACTGCGGTGGATTTGATGCACAAACCCACCGGCATTAGGATTAAATGCACACAAGAGCGGAGTCAGCTTAAAAACAAGGAATTAGCAATGAAGATGCTCATGGCTAAGCTGTATGATATTGAGAATGAAAAGCGCGAGGCTGAGGAGCGCGAGAGACGGGGAGTCCAGATTGGAACTGGGGGGCGAAGTGAGAAAATTCGGACATACAATTGGAAGGATAGTCGTTGTTCCGATCATAGACTTGGACAGAATTTTCCCTTGTCGACCTTTTTAGGCGGAGGTGTAGGGGAAATCATCGATGGGTTGATTGCCAGAGATCAAGAGGAAAAGCTTAGACAACTCAGTGAAGATAATATGAACTAAGCGCTTAAAACACATTACACTGTCATGATGTTATCAAAAAAGTGCACATACTATGTAGCCAATATAGTTGTTTGCACATAATACCATCTGCTAGATACGGCCTTGCTTCTTTAATGTATTGGGTCGGAGATATTACGCTTCATGCACCACTTTACATAGATGATGATTTGGGTTTTTAGTTTTATTTATTTTACTCTACCTACTCTGAGTTGAATGAATGGGGATGTGCAGTGATTTCCGTTGTTTGTGAGTCAGGAAATAAATGATACTAATCGTCTATGGTAAAATCTACTGTTTGTTGCACGGGGGTTGGGCGGGTGAAGGTGGTTTGAGAGAGTGAAGGTGGGGAGTGTGTGGGTGGTGTGTGGTGATGGCGATTTGGAGTTTGGAATGTTTATTGTATGTGTGTGGTGGATGGTTTGGTGCTGATGCGGGTGCCGGCTTGGCGGATGTGGGCGCCAAATGATTTTGTGGTGACAAGTCTGAAATTTTGTTGGGCATGTTGAACAGGAGTTGGCACGTTATGGGAGAAGCCATAGAAGTGGTTTGTTGGTTTGGAGGCTTGCCAGTGAGAAGAGGCAGTATGGAGTATTTTGGACGTGCAGGGGAATGTGGTGGATCTAGTAAGCATTGCTTTTGCAGCTGAACGGGTGTGGCTGGGAAAACAATGTCTTGTGCGGGTGTGTGGTGGAGGGTGGAGGAGGAAGTTATGGAAAATATGGGCCCCCAATGTCCAATGTGGTTAATGGGTAGTGGTAGTAGTACTTTGTTGGAGTCAAGGAGTTGTTGTATGATTCCGTTGCCACTGAGTGAAAAAATGCTGTGAATTCATCAACCATCTCATCATGCATTAATTTTCCCCTTTTTTCATTTTGCTGGTGAATTTCGGCCCTGGCCATAACTATTTAAGATTCATCATCAAATTTTGCAGGATGGAAAGTAATGGTGATGAAATGGTGATGTCAAATCCAAAATTGTCAAAAGGGCATTGGGAGGATTCAGGGAATTCAAGGCATGGGCCGGGTGTGAATGACAAATCCATTTGTCGGATGGCTGGGATGTCTGGAACTAAATATTGTTTTTCTGTGGCCAAGGTAGAATTATGTAGGATGATTTTGGCTGAAGCAAGGATTTTTACTGTTGTGTATGCATACAAAGGCATGGTTGACAAAGGGGCCATAGGTGGTGCCATACCAGCATGTTGGTAAGTTGGATGATGGGAAGATTGGAAGGCCTAGTTTTTGCTTCATGTAGATGGTGCAGATGTTTTTGTTGAGTCTGTTGACTGCCATGTTGTGGCACATAGCAATGAGAGGATATGATGTGTGGGTGCAGAGGATGCTTGGTCTTAGTATGTGATGGACTTGGTCCTGTGGAGTATTCTTGATTCTTGTAGATTGTTTCAGTGAGGGAGCTGCTTGTGAATTGTGAATGCTTTCAGTTTATCATGTGAGTAGGAGAGACTGCAATGGAGGAGGAGGTTGATGATTTTGTTCATGCTGGTTTAAGGAGCAGCAATTTTTGTAATTGACGGTAGGAGGAGGTGGTGGTGGAATTGTTGGAGTATTTTAGAAGAGATATTGTAGTCATGATCAAATAGATTGAACAGGGATAGGTGGATGGGGATGGTGTCAAGTTGTTTGTGTAGATGGATGCCTTTTGTTACATATCTGATGGAGGTAGCAGTGGTGATCATGAAGTCCTTGGGGATGGTGAGCGAGCTGGGGTTTAGGATTCCTAGCCCACCATTTCCAACACTGATATGGCAAATGTTTTTGACATGTGGTGGGAGGTCATGCGTGTGAAGGAGGAGTTGTTTGATGAAGTCAGAGGTGATGTTGTTGTTTATTCCATTCATCCCAATTGTCACCATCAAATTCTGCTGGCTGAAGGAGGTGGAGAAAATCATTGCCAAGGAGGTGGGGAAGGCATTGGATGGTGCATTGAGAAAAGATTCTGAGGCGTGTTTGGAGGTTGGAGGTTGGCAACTTTGTTGAGGGTGCCAATATCTGATTTGACTGTTGCAATGTGCTGTTGGAAGAAAGTGCACGCAAATGATGGAGAGCCAACTGGAGCGTCAATGATGATAAGGCCGGTAGTGACCTTGAGTGGGGTTGTGCAGAAGATGGAAGATACCTTGGTCATCAATGGAAGTTGTTGCGGTGGAGAAAGTGGCGATGGTGTCAGTGAGTTGTTGAATGAGAGCAGGGTTTTCAGCAGAGAGAGCTGGGAGGATTGATGTGCCAGAGCAGGAAGTCATGATGCAGGTTTTGGAAAAATTAAGTTCGTCTGAGTGGCTCCGCCAGTTCAACTTTTTTTGAAGACAGAACTGGGGACGTCTCTGTGTGGTACTAAGGCAGATTTGTCGCCATGATGTATGTCATGAGGAGATGGGAGACACTGTCATACCAGCAGTTGTATTAAATATGGACAGACCATTTTAAACCCCCTACGTACAAAAAGTATGGACGCTCGTGTTAAAGACTAAATAACTTTCGAAGTAATGATTTATATTAAATTTGGGTGAGACACTGCAGAAAGAGAATTTAATTCTCTTTCG
>JALLAR010002645.1:0-11490 GCA_036939335.1 Conticribra guillardii
TGGTGCTCCAAACAAACGCGGCCCCACAGTGACGCAAAGTAATTAAACACTGGTATTATTTTCACTTTACTAAAATGCATAAAATATCTATGAGTAGTTTTTACGATTCCACTTTTTACTCTCTAGAATTTGACAAGAAAAAAATCTAGTACTACTATTATTTTTCATATTATTTGGTTATCCTTGACAAAATAAAGTTCAGAGTTCGCATTTTTGTGGGATATAAAAGTCATTAGCTCATTTAGGCAACTATGGAGTTAGACTGTAAAAGGTGGTCATATTTAGCCACCCAAAAAGAATACTGGATTTTTCAGAAATACAAGTACTAAATACAATACTATCATCATTATTTTGAATCGTTTTTTACCTTTCTATGTAAAAATTGTTTTATTATTATCATAGTATATACTGTACATTTGACCTATTTGTGATTGGACAGTAATAGGTATGACCTGAACAGAAGACTTCTGTTCAGGTCATACTAAATACTAAGACCAAGTATGATATCATCCATATGATCCATCTAATGAGGTCACACTACAACAATAGCATTAGTACCATCATCATAAATTCCCTCATTTACTATTTCAGACAAAATAATTAAATATTAACCATGTCCAACATCAACATCACCAGCAATGGCAAAGAAAATATATGTGACAGCTATGCCAACCTAAAATTCCTATACGGCCAACAAGCGTCCACACTGCCATCCACCAAAGTTATCAAAACTAACGGTGACAAGAAATTTGCATCTACTATGGAACTATTTGAGTTGGGAGCTAGGTTGAGTGATGCAAACAACGAGATAGATAATTGTGTTGGAAGTCTTCTTGGTAATCCAAACAAAAGGAAACTCGAGCAAGTTGTGGGAAACATCAAGAATTCAATCATTCCATTTATTTCTTGTGTGGCCAAGAGTGTAACATGTGCAGTGCAAAAGCTTGCCCCCGTGGCAAGTTTGAAGGATTTACATTGCTGGAATGAGGTAAAACAGAAGAGGGAAGATGCTAAGAATAAGAATAATTCAAAAAAAAGAAAACCACTTCAGAATATTGATAATTACGTCACCAAAACCAAAATCCAAAATCCAGAAATACCAAGAGTTCTGCCACCACCACCACCACCACACTTTCATATGAATCTCAGAAAGGGTTTACCACTAAGTCTTCTTGTACCACCACCACCTATGTTTGGGGATACTTATCGCAAGACTGAATTCATTGACTCAATCACGAAGCAGAAACCCCACGCATGCAGCAGTAGCATTATAAATGCCATGGTTCAAAAGTGGTATGTCCCTGTCAAGTGCAATGCCCTATATACACTTATTTGCAAAGCTCAGATTGGACTTCCAATAATCGATGATGCATGGGCAAGGCAAGGAAGGCCGCCACTAATGGAGGATGAACAATGCAACAAGATTGCTAATGAATTGGCAACACATGTAGGCATGTCTCTTGGGAAAGATGACATCAATAGTTTGTTAGTGAATCATCAAAAAGAAAAATTTCATGAACAAGGCTTCGTACCTACAACAGTTCATAAGAAAAAAGACAGAACAACAATCAATCGGTGCAATTATTGCAAGCAATTGTAACGTGAGCATTGCCAGTTCTCAAATCTCAAAGACAAATTCACGATTCACTGCGGAGGCGGATAATTCAATCATGAGTTCTATGGCATTACTAATGATTGTCGCTACGACGCATTTCTTCCCTGCATTGAAGGAAGATCCACAAGTCGGCAAATCAGCAAATGAACTGGAACCAGAACAGACAATGCTATATGAAATGGAGTCAGTGTCACATGGCGGTCATCCTGTTTTTCCAGTGAAGCCTCACCTTCTGTTATCCTCAGATGATAAAACACAGTATATTTTTGAGGGTGGAGGTGGAGAGTTGGGTGTGAAAGATACCTTCCGTCTCACAACTAGCGAATCAATCAATGTCAGCGGAATGAAATCTGTTTATAAGAAAGAGCAAGTTAATCAAATGAATGGTATGTGAGTTAAGCTTCATTTTACTTTTGCAGGTTCTGGACATGCTGCGGTTCCGTGTGCCACTGTGACTGGACTCACCAATGAAGAAATGCCAGAGGATGATTTTATTGTCATGAGAATCCAAGAAGGGCTTTGTATCAGTGGAGCTGGTATCAACTTGAATAATGAGGAGGAAGGATTTGCGCTTTTCATCAAAGGGGGTCAGCAAGATGCAGAAAAGCGAAGATTTCAATTCATACTTGTCGAAGTCTACATACCATTTATCAACAAGCAATGATTAGAATTTGATGGGACCAACGTAACGAAGGGTGAAGTTATCCCACATGACCAGTGGGCAGTTGGTTAGTGCGATGTGGATTATTACAATGCAATGTAGTACTAGAGTAAACTTGAATGGTTCGTGAAAATTCACGGTAAAAATATTTAGACTTCACTTTTTGGAATTTGGTCATAAAAAGTGGTTATTTGGATAGATCTAAAATAGGGCTATCTGCTAGTAAAAAATATTTTTGAAATTTTGTACTTTTGAAAAAGTTATTTGCATCATAAATTTTTTGACAAAAATTGCCCCTTTGAGAGACAGATGAACAATTTTGCGCACTAGCTTTCACCTAGTAAAACGGCTTCACGTTTTGCCTAGCTACACCTAGCCGAACAGAATAAAACAACAAAAACTCACAACATACTAACTCATACAGCGAAAAAATCACATTTTCGATGCGTATTTGGATAGCTCTCGTTGAGTAGAATATTCTAGAATACCACATCTTGTCATTTCTCAAATTATTTCACAAGATATAGGGAATTCAAGTTTTTCTAGTATAATTTACGCCTGTATGGCAACTTTGCACTCGTGATGCGGTAAATTTAGATGTACTTATTTAGGTGGTAAAATATTCTGACCTCAAAAAGTGATTATTTGGGTCTATCTCGACGAGTAGAATAGATTAGGCCACTTAAATAAAAAAATAAAACCAGTCATTGCGGAGAAAATCGAGATTTACCAAAACCACTACCAAAATAACTAGTAACTAGGCAGCTCAAAAAGTGCCCTGTGTGAAATATTTGAGACATTTCGCGCAAGTCAAGTTTACTCTACTCTAGCGAGCGTCAGGCGTTCATGAGAACATTTGGAGCGATCCATTGATTTGGATGCTGTGGGCCGGGTCAGGCGAAAAATGAATTCATTGCACAGGCGGGCCGCAGGCCATACAACAATATTGTAATAATAATATTATTGTTCTATTTCGAGAGATTTCGAGTGGTGTTATGACAGACTATCACCACGTCAGCCAATCTACTTACAATATTTTTCAATGTATAGGTGTTTATTATGTAAATACTTCACTATACCTTTTATTATTTTTTAGCGATTTAACAATACCATATAATTATTTTAGGTCCCTGGTATCTATGTAGCTGGCAGCTGGCTCTCTCTCTCTCTCTAGAGAAAGAGGAAAATAACAATTCTACCTACTAGTAGGTACCTACTCCTAGTATTGTAGAGTAACATGGCATATCAATAACAATTCTCTCTAGAGAGGGACGCTCGAGTTTAAAACATGTCTCACCAATCTAACAATTCTATGTAGGTTCTCTTTTCGAACAGAGAAGATGTTCGCGTATGATGCAGTAGTACGATATGAAAATAAATTAGGGATCTTCCGGACTCCATCGGGGCAAAAGCACGCGCGCGCACTCGAAGAAAAAAATCTTAACGAATATTCTAAAAAGGTTTTTTGAGCTTCATATTGCTTCATGTCCTGAAAATATCACATTGAAAAACATTCAATTGAACGAAAAAGAAACCATACAACTCGATGAAACATGATGCCAAACAATGGCAGTCTCAACTCCATCTCCACAAGCATCTCGATGACCAAGCATACTTACAAGCTGAATGAAGAGGAAGCAATGGCTATTTGGACCCGAGGAAGAAGAAACAACGAGGTCGAGGATCACCATTTGATTGATCAAAATCAGATTGCTGATATTTCCATGAGTAATCCACCAAAGAAAGATAATTGCTCCTTACCACCATATCATGACATAGCGAAACACTCTCGGCCAGGACTGAATTCGCCTTTGGTTATGCATGATTTGCATTGCAGTATGATGAATCAAGAACGTCACGGAATGATGACACAGCACCAAAGTAACGAAAATCTTCGATCATTGATCACTCGCTCACCAGCCATCTCTAAGATCAATGTCAATGGCACCTCGCCCCAAGAATTGCCTACCTCCATTGCTAATCGACACGACAACCTCCAGATTACGGATTTTGATTTGCCTCCCTGTACTAGTACTACGAATGCCATAGACACTGGCTTCGGACAAGAAGCGCAAAATTGCAAGAACCGTAGAGAAAAGAAGGAGGCAGGAAATTATTATCGTCCCAAAGCACACTATTATGCAAGCATCAGCTATACTCAATGTTGCACAAAATATGTTTCATGTCAAACTTGTCAAAAATCTCTATTCGTGCCTCCAATGACGCGCCAATTCTTTTGTCAGAATTGCAATGGTTTTTCCAAAAGTTCAAGCTAAGCATATCATCACTTATTGTTCTTCGTGCACAAGAGAAATTCAATGCTTTTTGGCAAACTTAGAAGACATGATTAAGTTTTTGGAGATTGTTTGTAATTTGTTTGAGTTGATGTTACTCCACGACCCATCAAAAGCTGTAATAAATAAATGCACTATGTTTGCCTTAGATTCAAAATATATCGACCTTAATTTTCTCTGCTAAACTGTGCATAAGTTTCGTTTTTGTGCAACCAATGTGTTGTGAATTACAAGTGTCTGAAAAAAGCTGGTTGAACCCAATCTTGCAAACTTGAAAAAATGTATCTTTTGCAGTAGTATGATTTCTTTTATTTTCAACTCACCAAAAAACAATACAATATACTGATGTTACAATTAAACACGCTATCTCAGAATTGCCTTCAAGTAAGGTTGTGATTCATATTCTTTAATCAATCTACCTGTGAACCAGCACCAGCAACATAGAGTTTGAATTGTTTTTGTAGGTTGTAATAATTGTTGACACGTCTATTTTACACATCATTTTGTGACAATGCTGGTCATGATTTTAATATTTAATCCACGGTATTCTTCTAATTTGATTATCCTCTATCAAACATTCATTGTGATCGCATTATGCTAACTTTTATCAATATCATATTTGGCTTCGCATTCTCGTTACAGTCACTAAAGCGATATTTTTTGTGTCGTGAATATGTTTCATTACACCATGCGTCTAGTTCAGCGAGTGTGTCCAAGAGAGTGAGTGGAAAGTGTCACCTTGCCTAAAACTGTCTTGTTCAGTGGGTTCACTTTAATGAAATAATGTTCCATCAGAATTCCTTCATAATTTAAGATATTGTGTCTCATGTGCTTGGTTGATTTGTGTATCCATAGTCAAACAAGGTGGGGAGACAACAGGAGTTCACTGTTGGTAATCCACTTGAGGTTGGTGTAATTAGCTTGGATTGCTGATGATGATTCCGTTAGAAGCCTAGCCAATTTGTTTACTTCACCAGCAGTGAGCATTATTGGGGTGTCGTCAAAAATCTGAAGTGGGAAAGTTAGCCCAATGTGGCTGCAGATAGTAAATAAGTAGACTGGTGTTGCGTGAGGGTCTCACCTTCAAAAAATCTTTCCTTCTTGGCAAGACGCTAAGATGTGATTAAGCAAAGCAGAACCTCTCTGGTCCGAGAAAAAATGATGCCATTGATTGCTGCAATTCACTACTCAATGAATAATTTGTCCTCGGGAAACAAATATTAAGAAATTTTGTCATTGAAATAAAATCTTCATGCTTTGCGCAAGTTACATCCGCCATGAAGGTTATCATGTCTGCAGCATTAAACTTTGGCTTCAGTGATGCTAACCATTTGGCAAATGCTGGCCTTGGTATGTTTGGGGGCCTGAGCAACGAATAAAATGGTTCGAGTGAGCTTTCATAAAAGAATTCACAATTGCGACTCCTGTCTGTCCTTCTTTAGCGCCAATATTATCCAGTAGCCTTCCTAAACATTTATTGTGTCGGACGGCGTTGTCTTCTTGTTGCTTTGATCGGATCTGAAAGTCGCGTCAATATTGGGCATCTCTGTTTGCTTTTGGTTTAGATGTTTGACAACATTGGATAAATTACCTCCATCGACGGGAATTCCTCCTGATATCAGCCCCTCCACAAAAACTTGGGTTGCCTTTGCAATTTTCGTGTCTGATAGGATCAACTTACGCATCCTCGTCCGATTATGGGCGAAAAATCTCTGAATGACTCGAGCTTGCATTGAGAACTCGCTTCATGTTGACTGCCAACATTGTTACCTGCTGATCTTCGTGGCTCTCGGCCCGCATTCGTTGTGACTGCATAGAAAATCCCAGAATGACTCGATCAGCCAGACTATTAAACGTTGGATTTGTCGTAAACTCAAAGTCAGGAGTTGTGCTTCTTTTACTTTTGACATACCAGTACAATGATGATCTATCCCCATCGATATCATTCAACAACTTGGCTGGATCTGGATTGAGAGTGCGAATGTCCAGTATATCCTCGTCGCCGAGAATAAATGTCATTCCAAGCGCCCACCTGGATGGCTCCTCTGAATATTCAGACTCGCCAGTACTGAAAGTGTGTGCGTTGTTAGCGACATTGCCGATAAGAGCAGAGACATCTGGTAACGGGATAGATGCAATCTTCCTTAGCCGATCAGACTCGTGCTTCATGCTATCCAAAATCGTTTGTTGGCGAGCTGAATCAAAGTTTGAATTGTCTCTTTCCTCTGCCATGTTTTGGATTGGTTTGTTTTGTAAATAGTGATTCTGTTGTCATATGATTGTAAGTGTCATTCGCATTAGGTACTGCCCTCTTGGCCCGAACTCGTTCGCGGAGGTTGTAGCGTAATGTTGGTTACGATGGTGATCTCGATAGAATTGAAACGCTCGCTTGAGAAACTGCCACGAGTACCTACCTACCGCTGGAAGACTGGTGGCAAAATGATTTGAAATGTTAAATTTTGAAATTCTCATAAATATCGTCTTCTACTTATCAATTGAAATTTAAACTCAAGCGATATTTACACAAGTGGTTTGAATCGTGAATAAATGGCAATTGAATAAGCTCCTATTCGTCGATCTAGTTCCGTACTCACTCAATTCCGCTGGTATTGTAGTTCACCTTTCCAAACCACACAATGAATCGTATCAGCAACACCAACGACAGTATAACATCTCAAGTCTACGGGTGTATACGAGACGGCGACTATGCGAAAGCGATTGAAATATTTGAGGTAGGTAAAATAATGGTAGTGTGCTTTTGCAATCCTATTTGGTTTCGCTTTCTCTTGATTGCATTCGATGCGAATGCCGTGCCGATGTACCACTGAAAGTCAACAGTATCGGCCTATGTCCACACTGTAAACAGGATAAGCTCGATGACTTTCCACGATCAAGACCTGCGTTGTCTCTATTGGCCTACTGTTGCTATCACAATGGAGACTACGCGCGCGCTGCAGAGTTCTACGAGGAACTGGTGACACTCTATCCAGAGTCGGAAGAGTACAAAGTCTACTATGTCCAATCTTTAGTCAAGGCTGGATCATATCTCGATGCGACTCGTGTTGCGGCTTCGACGGCGGTTGCATCCTCATCGTATTCTCAACGCATGCGATTACTGCAAGCACATGCTGAACTGGAGCAAGGAATGCTATCGGCATGTAAAACGACGCTGTCTCAGTGTTTGGAGGATGATCCTGAAACTATTTTGTCATTGGCCGCCGTTGATTTCAGAGAGAGAAAGTTTGCTAATGCATTGGAGAAATACAGGATAGCCAAACAAGTGATGGGGAATCAACCAGCGATTTCGTATTACATTGCATTGTGTCACTATGAGATGGGTGAATATGACGTAGCGATGAAAGATGTGGATGAGATCATTGACAGAATGAGAATGGAGCAGAATGAATCACGTGATTTCACGCTTGGGCGGTCGAAAATAAAGCATTCGTTTGTAGTGGAGGCATTCAACTTGAAGGCGGCCATTTGCTATGACACCAAACTTTTTGATGCCGCAAAAAATGTAATGAAGGAGCTGTGTGAGCTGCGTAACAATGGAAATCTTGACAGTGTCGTCATCCACAACGACGCTATTATTCATAACGAGGATGATCCGTCAGTTGGAATGCAGAAATTAAGCTACCTTCTGTCTGATACACCTTTCCCTCCCGAGACATTGGGAAATCTCATATCCTTGTATACAATTCATGGTCACGATGATCTAGCGGCAGAGACATTTGAGGCGAATAAAGCGCTTGCAAAAGAGCTGCTTTTGCCCGAGTTGTACGCGTACTTAGATGCTGCAATCATGTCTCTATCTTGCCCAAATGATGCATTTTCAATGCTTGAAACGCTTGCAGCGCAGCATGCCGCAAAGCTTAGATCTGGAATGAAAAGTCTCTCTGATGCAGTGAATTCAACGTCCATCAAAGATAACGGAGCGCAATCTCTTACGGCGGCAACAAAAGAATTTGACAATCTTTTGGATCGATACATTCCAATTCTGATGCTCCAAGCCAAACTCTACTGGGACAAAAAGGAGTATGATAAGGCAGAACAGCTATTGGGTAGGAACGCAGAGATTTGCCGCGAGCACGATGCGTGGCGCCTCAATATGGGACACGTGCTGTTTGCCCAGCAAAAAGATAAATTCCAAGCATCAATTCGATACTATGAGCTCATAGTTGAGAACCGCACAGAGCACGACCTTTTGAAGGTGCCTTCTGCAGCTCTGGCGAATTTGTGTGTGGCATATATTATGGCAAATCAAAATGATGCAGCGGAAGACATCATGAGAACAATTGAGAAAGAGGAGGCACAGCAGATCGCATTGGGGAGTAGCGAGAAAACATACCATTCGTGTATCATCAACCTTGTCATTGGCACTTTGTATTGTGAGAAAGGAAACTTCGAATTCGGAATTTCTAGAATAACAAAGAGCCTTGAACCATTTGATAAGAACCTTTGTCCCGACACGTGGTTTTACACCAAACGTTGCATCCTTGCACTGGCCAGCAAGTTGTCCAAGCTTATGTGCATGATCAACGATGACACTTTTCAAGAAATCATGTACTTTTTGGATGATGTTGAGAGTAATGGCAGGCATATTGTTGCAGATAGAACCGAAAACCTAGACGATCCTAGTTATGGTCTCCTTCCAACAGAACCAGCAACAATTGCTTCCGAAGCCCGGCAAATGAAGCACATTTTTGTCAAGCTATGCACCTAAGCAAGATTGTAGACAGCGTAATTTATTTAGAATAGAAATGGTTGTACAACTTCCAGCAATGCAAAAGACTCGTAAACTAATTTACAACCACACACTCTCTGCTGGCGCAATTATCTGCTACTGATATTTACAAATTTTACAAGTGAGATTATAAGCAAACTCAAAAAAACTCACACTGAGAGATGTGGTCCCGATCAATAAGAAAAGTTTGTAACGTTCGCGAACATGATGGCCAAGCTTCTATTACGCTCTAATGAAAGTTCAACGCAACAACTCCTACTAACTCTGATTCCACGGTAAAAATGGTGCAGAATTTACTCGGGCGTCTATGCATGGTGCACGTTCCTAAACATCCCTGCTATCTCTCGTCATATTAAGTAGGTGCTCTTGACAACAACCCCGGCTACCCTGTCGCTTCCACCACAGCTAGTTCAAACTGACATTTCCGCATTTTTTTCAGTAAATCTTTCATTGGTTCGTTATTTTGTTCTGCAAAACCACAAATATATTAAGCCGACTCAACAATGATGTGATAACCATGCATTGATTGATAATCGTACCTATTTGGTCTTGCTCCCCAAATTCGTTCTCTTCCCATCCGAACTAGTTATGACCGGATGTTTCCTAACAGGAGCCTTCCTCATTCTCCTGATTCTTAAATCGGGAAGATCCTGCTTCTGGTTATTTTTGTTGCCTTTATCTTTTTTGGGTTTTGGTTTTTTCAGTTCGGCATGCAGCGGCGGAAGCAGCAGTTCTTGGTTGGGTGTTTCGTCATCAGTAGTACCATTGCTATTTGTATTGCAAGTCAGTCCACTATTAATCCGATCAATGACAGCCATTGCTCCCTCAGTCGAATGAAATGAGAGAAACGCATGGCCACGACAGCATCCCTTGCCATCTCGTTTGACTTCCGTGGAACCGAGACCAGCCCAGAGTAACTCTGCGTCGCTGATTTTGTACGTGTCGATGAGGAGCGTTTCTATCTCCTCGTCGGATGGATCTGTACTTTTAGAGAGGCCTGTTAGAAATAGTTGTGTCCAGGGCATGGTGGTGATTCTTATATTTAATGTGGCGCATTAATAACAGTGGCAGAAAAGAATACTCCCATCTCATCTCTCATCCATGTACGTGTCGTAGCTTTTATCATTTTTTAATGAGAACTGATGGTGATGAACGATGGATGATGGACGGACCATTATTGTTCGCAGTCGTTGAAAGTCAAAAGTCAAAATGTGATTTGACTCTGGGAACGCCGTACAGACGTCGAAAAATAACTCTTTGTGCCGTGCAGTCGCGAAGTCAAATCGCATTTTGACTCCAAAAAAAATGACTTTCGAAGTTATTTTTTTAGTCAAATTGGATCAATTTGACTTCGAAGTCAAAAAAATAACTTCGAAGTCATTTTTGCTATTCAAAATAAAGAGCATAGGCTACATAACTTTTTAGTATGAATTCCTACCATCCTCAAAATGGCGCGTCAGAGTGACCTCATCGAATTGTCCACAAATTCTGTGATCATCTTCAATGCTCTAGGAAATCTTTTTCTTTCGTGTGTGAAAAAAAGATGGCAGATGCCATTATTACTCAAACCAAGTCCATGCCATGAGTAACACTTCCCCTAACGATCCCATTAACGGGACCAGCAAGAAAGCGGATGCAATGTGGAAGGATATTTGTAACGCGTACAACAAAATGCGTCAAGATTTCGATCGCCGTAAGATTGAAAATTTATCCCCAGACAAACCATACACTCCACTTCCGGAACGTCCATCACCCTCCCTAAAGAACCATTGGACGAAATACATCCAACCCGCTGTCAACAAATTTGCGGGTATGCACCATCGCCACCCTATCGAGTCTGGCGAGACGGAAGAAAGACACTTCCAGCGTCTCTTCGCCATTTATGAAGACGAAGTTAAAGACAAGAAGCTCAACATTCCCAAGACGTTTGAGAAGTACTACCAAGCATATCTTTGGTTGCGAGCCCAGCCAAAGTTTGGTAGTCATTTCGAGGACATCGCCCAACGCAAGAACAGTGAAATGACGGATGTTGCATGGGAGGAAGGCGATCCTGATGATGCATTTGATATTACATCGCCTCTAACAGTTCCTGGCGCGACTGGCGCTGGTGCATCTTCCGGGAAGAAGCAACGCTCACGACCAACAGTAGGACGTGACAAGGCCAAGAAGAAGA
>JALLAR010002656.1:0-10027 GCA_036939335.1 Conticribra guillardii
AGAATCATTATTCATAGGAATACATACTTCTCACACGTAGGCTTAAACAAATATTGAAAAATCTTTTTTGTACTCTGTTTCTACTTACGTAATTTTTTTTGAATTCTCGGTCAGAAGATTTACATGTGTCAGAAGTGGTGCTCCATGCCTCGCAACTTGAGTGAGTCTCATTTTGGCAGATCGCATGCAACTGGCCGCTCATTTTCCCATCATGCACATTATTATTTTCCCATCACGTCCTTGTCGACCCCATCGATCACGTCCTCATTGTATTGCCATCACCATCACATCAAAGTGCAATCATTCATAGAATTCAAGCTGTGCTCAGAAGCCGCAGATCCCAACTAGAATGAGCTCATTCAATTGCAACAGCACACAAGAGTTCTTAACTTGTATGAGAACTTGTCAATATGTTGATTTATAAGTGCTCGTGAATTTTGGAATTGTTTGTCAAAGTTTAAAATCAGGCAGCCCCAAGCTGTTGGTTTTCTTTGACGATGCCAAAGTTGCAGTGGCCATTTTTAACATTACCGGTTGTAGATGAGAACTGATCCTTCCCAACTCGAATGACCAGTTGTAGATGAGAACTGATCCTTCCCAACTCGAATGAGAACTGCTCCTCCGAATGCAACAGCGCAATGATCCCCAAGTTCTTCCACCTTGAGATCTTGTGAGAATGCATTTTCGAATGCAACAGCACACAAGAGTTCTTAACTTTTAACTTGAATGAGAACTGGTCGATCCAACTGTGATGAGAACTGATCCTTCCCAACTCAAATGAGAACTGCTCCTCCGAATGCAACAGAGGGACGATTCCCAAGTACTTCCATCTAGAGATCTTGTGATAACATACTTTTCCAATATCCAAGTCCGTCCGAGGGGCTGACTCTCATAATCCTAACAATCCAGTTTGTCTCTGGTTCCGTCAAACAAATGTAATCAGACCCTTCCTTCTTGTCGCTGGCATGAGCTGCAATAAGTCCCAGTTCAAATGCGACAATTCCATCGAATGTTCCCAGAGCTTGTTCTGGAGTACAATCATTGTACACAAATGGAAGGGAGACACTCATTCATAATCGGAATAGGAGTTGTGAATGGAAGCAGCAGTTCTACCGCCCCTTCTGTCTGACAAGCGTTGTTTATTGTTGAATGTTTTTGTTTTTATTACAAGCATGGGATCGAATAATTTCTGAGATAGTGTTTTCAGGAGAAGTCTATTGCTGCACTGACAGAAGGGAAAAATTGACAACTTGAGTTAAATTCTTGTGATACTACAATACTATTGATTTTTGTTCTTGTTACTTATTATTTAGTTCTCAATGTAATATGTATTTATTCCCCGCAAACCAGAAAGCCCCCACAACCATATGCATATACTCACCAAAGAAACTTAGACAGATGCTTCTTCATGTGAGTTTTCGTTGCTATTTTCTTTGCCCAATTTTTTAAATGCGCCCATAGTGAATTCCCCGTCACTGACCAGATCCCCCGCTCTTTCGCATCCAAAATAAACGCATGATCAGTGTCCTTTTCAATCATCTCAAAACTGATCAACAAATCATCCTTGAGGGTACCACGTCGATGACTACTCCGCATCGTGGATATTACAGTCCTTGCCAAATCCTCTGCATTATACATGTCTCCATCACATGCTTTGGCGCAACGGTGAAAAAACCATTGAATATTTGACTCACTTGGGATTTTCAGTTCCATTGAATCTTCCTTGTTCAGTACATAATCAGCAAACCTGGTAAGCCTTCGATTCTGCTCAATCCTGTCCTCTTCAATTGATTCCATCAGTTGTTTTTCCTTTTCATTCTCCATCTCAATATGCTCACCAACTTTTTTATATTCCTCCAACTCTTCTTCTGTTCTTGGTGCAAGCGGAGGCACAGGTAGCGGTCTTCCCTCGAGTGACTTGGCCTTGAGTTTCAACTCTGGTTTTTTCGTGGTCAAAGTGATAGTGGTGTCACTTCCCCTCCAAAATTTCATGAGAGCTTTCAGGTGCTTACCCTTCATTTCATGAATAGGTATGGTGTTCATGTCGATTACTTTTTTGTGTTCATTTTTGTCTTTCTTGTAGGTCTCATGCCTCATGATTACTTTCCTCAATTCAGCATACCTCTCGCGAGAATGGGAATTGAGAATACTCTTGAAAACAGTGTTGCAAAGGCGAAGAAATTCTGATGGAAGCAACGTCCACCGGTGGTGAGTGGAAGTTGAATGTCATCCTTCATATTCTTCATTCTGCTGTCTCTTTCATTGTTGTCCTTCTTACGCTTTGCCAATCTGGATTTAAACTCATTTTCATATTTTTGAGTGTAAACAGCATCGATGATTGTAGCGCCCTTGCCTGAGCTCAAATTCAGATCATCCGGGGAGAGTTGCCGCACTGATATGTAAAATGACAATGGTGGAGTTGCTCCTCCGTCACTTAACTCTCCATTCACTGTCGCGGCATCAGTATATTCACAACCTTTGACATAATCGAGGCCCCACACTTCAGACAGTTCCAACTGCTTGTCATCTTCTGTCATTGTCCCTTTCAATGATGGATGATCCAACACGTAACGATTACACCACATCCAACCACGCTCTTGAGTTGCTTTCTTGTTGCGCTCCACACTACCAAAAGACTTGGGCCACGCAATATTAAGAAGAGGTATGATGTGCACCATTTTGATTGATGAATCCCTGTAATTGTGTGCTAACTTTCTGGTCAACTTTGCCTTCTCATCATTGAATTTGCTTGTGAAAACTCCATTGACTTGCTCTGCATCAGCAACCTGCCACATATGGGTTGCATAAGGGAGACCAATGCATACTGCCCATGGATGCCTTTCGTTGTTAATATATGACAAGAACTCAACTGAAAAACGAGAGTTATGCACATCTAGGAGCACAAAGGTTATCACTCCATCAGTCCTGTTTGCAACATCATTCATGTCTAACACACGGAATATGTTTGTGAGTATCTCCCCTGTCATGTCCCCATGCTCGCTCCATTGTGTCAATGTCTCAATTTCCTTCCCATTGTATTTGCAAATTGGTCCCCCAGGATAGGTTTTGCCTTTCCCCGTATGCTCTTTGAATGGTGCGCCATCAGGCATTGGAACTTCTGGAAATTCTTCAACTCCCTTTGAGTTGGTGCTAGTCGGAGAACCTATATCCCAATACACGAGCAATAAATTCAATTGGTGAGCCATTGCATGTTTATTGCATTATAATTTCTTTTGCAAACACAAATTACTAACCTTTGAAAATAACAACACACAACACAGCCTTTCCTTCCAACGATGTTCTACTCTGATGTGTATAAATTTGAAGATATTGTTTTGTATGAAATGCAATACACTGTACATTCTTGATCTTGATGTGCTGGTGAATGTTGAGATACAAAATGTGACTGACATTGACAAATTGTCTTTTCTGTGTTCTCTTTCTAATTGCCCTCAATCTTGTAAATATCTCAAGGATATTTGTAGTGTCCACCACATTGAACTTTGGAGAGATTTCAAAATGGAAGTTTACTCTAACTCTACTGTTCTTAAGACATGACAAGTCTTTTTTCAGAAAAGTAGAAAGTTCAAGTTCATATCCTGGAATCACTGCCTTTGTTGGTATTTATGGGATGTTACATTTTTCCTGATTCTAGAAATAGGATTATAGTTTGTGAAGAGTTTGCAAATGTAATACCAGCTTCTCTACACGAAATTTAAAATCACACGACCATGTAAATAAAACGTTTTGGAGCTGTCCTGGGGATATGTAATGTGTATGGCCACCCTATCGTATTATAAATATATGAAGTACTTCCTCTTCATAGGAGCAACAAGGTAGTTGGGGCATATTTTATTTTTTCTTGAAACAATTTTTTCATTCTCAATATCCTCAGTGAGATAGCGCTAATTATGGATGAAGAGAAATTAGACAAATACCTCAAAGTAGGGTATTGTAGTCCAGTTATATAAAGAGAAGCTTGTTGCTTGATAATCTGATCATACAGATGATACATCATAATACCATCCTCCTTGTGACTTGAGTAATGGTAATACTACTACTAGCAAGTACAATGGTAGCTCCCTATGCATGTGAATGTGTAAGTACATTTTGCATATTATAATACAATTACAATAGTGAGATATTGGCTTTCTATCTTGATGACTTCAACATGATAATCTCAGCTCTACATCAAGAGATTGAGTGGAAGTTACTGTTTTGAAGCCCCTTTGAGGAAGATATGGATTCCCATCATGTGGCATGCATGATTTCTGAGTATCCACAGAAGTTCCTTGTGATTCCTGTCAGTAGTCCCCCTTTATGATGCATTATTTCTGGCAGGAAAATCCCGGTCCTGCAAGTTTTTTTTTTCAAATAAAAAATTGGACTTGATAACTTCCACATTATGTCTCCAGGATAATTTTTATACCACCCAATGTATGAATTCATCATACTCAGTACTTTTAATGTCATATAAACCTTTCTAAAAATAAAAACTTATACAGTGATGAGAATTTACTAGTGCTTAATCACATGGATCAAATCAACCATGGATTTGTGACGTGAGACTCAGAGAGGGGAACCAAAAAATCCTGTAAAAATAAATCTGCTGTTGTGGAGCAATAATTGATAATTGCTGGTTCCTGTCAATTTTACAGGAATGGACTTAAAATAACAGTAAGCAGGAATTCCTGGTGTTAATTTCCACTCTAGCTCTGTGGTTGTGTATGGCACTCATGTCTAATCTAGTATGTTGAGCAGAATGCTGGTCTCAGATTGGTGAGGTGGTCATTGGGCAGCATGCTCTGTTCTTGGCATATCTAGTACAACAACAATAGTTCTGATCACACAATAATAGAAACAATACCATCCCCCATGATGTAAATAGATTTAGTATTTAGCCATATTATCAATTATTGTCCAACGCATTTCAAATATGTAGGTAGAAGAAGTGACCACTATTGACACAGAGCATCATCTGTCATATGGAGTTACAGTTACACAGTATGAGTATAACTTATAAAAATCCTTTAATCATGCAGTATCATCAATGTGTTAGAGTTATGCACTCGTGTATGTTGAATAGATGGAAAGAGGGAAGAGGGAATGATGAGAATGAGAAAGAATAAACTAGGTATGCAACCTTATTGATATGAATGAGAGTACATATCATATGTAAGTTGTGCTATGAGAATTGAATGATTGCAAACAACAGAACAATGCACCATGCTGAAATGCCTGCCACTATAAAATTATATTTGCAAAAGCTCTTGATTCTTGATGGGTATGGATATTATGGTCTCAATGACAATGGCCCAAGAGTACTATTGCAAAGATCCAGGATCACCACCAACACCAAAATATCTGGCTCATTGTGCTGCGTTCAAAAATTTTAGAGTTAGAACCACCCATATGCATAGGAAAGAACTTCTACAACAAAGCTTTGTTGTGCGATAGATTTGAACTCAGTGAATTCTAATGTACTATTCCCAATTTATGATGCCCTATTATTTCCTTTTTCAGCGTGCTAGGTATTGTAGGCTGAAATGTGGTTAGCCTGTGAAACTGCTTTTGGCTGTAGGTTGTGGAAAGCTGAAGATTGCATACTAGCCAATTATCTTACTAGAGACTTGAGAATAGCCATGATAGATGTAACAGCTCACACATGATGTATACTGTATACATTATATGCATATACCACTTTTTCTATCAACCGAACACTTTTTTGCAGATGGCGCATTATTCCCTCTATCTTGCTAGCACACAATCACAATGGCAATGGTGCAGAGTGCAGATTATACTAATATCATTATCACAATGTGTGACCCTAGTTATTAGTCCATTGTGGCAGGGTGAGTAAAAGGAATTGCTGATGCAAGGGTCAAAAGCACAAACATTGTGTATTTGTGATTCAGTCTTATTATCAAACAATTCCCCCATGTCTAAATATTAGATTATCATGCACCACTCTGGCAGTACAGCTTGATATCAAATCTCAAGTATTTCCTCTTACCAAACTCCAAATAATCACTCCCTGCAATTGTTTGCTACCCTCCTGGTGTGTGAACATAGTGACATTATATGAAACAAAGTCAAGTTCAAGGTCTCCTTGCATGATACTTTAAAAGACAAAAGAGTATGACTATGAAGAATGATGACATATTAGAACTAACATCCCCAGTGAAGGACATATCTTTTGTTGTGGCAGTGTAAAGATAAAGAGGAATGCAATAAAAGGAATGATGAGATCAATAATAATGATAATGTGTTACACACAACAACACAAAACAATTAAATAGATATGCTGCAACTAAAAAGAAAAATGGACAACATTCCTGTTTTTCCCTTTTGGTAATAGTAATACTAATACTAAAGATCACTTGACGACATTGTCTTATTTCTCAACTTGGCCCACAACAGGTTATAGAACACACATTGGCATTGGGGCATGTCCATGACATTTTGAGGAAATGTGTTGTTTTAAGGGTTATCTATCTAGAACACACAAAAAAGGAACCAGTACAGGAAAACACAGGTACTTAGAGTTAGAGGTGCCTTAAACAATGATATTTCTTGTTCAACTGTGTACACAAATAATGTTGACAAATTTTCTACTAGATATGAGTAAAACAAGTTTGGATAGGGAAGATTTTGAAGATTTTATTGATTACATGGCAGATAATGTATAAGTACATTTTTACATTCATGATCACACAACTTTGGCCAGACATGAAGTCAGTAGGCAGCTGGAACTTATGACTCAGAACCGAGGACACATACTGGGCATGGGACTCATGTGGTCTAATCACTCATGTCCTGCAAAATAAATGCACACCTAAGACATTGAAAACCAAAGACTAAGACTAAAAATGTATTTTTTCTGTATATTTTTACAAGTAAGAGTAAACATAATTATCCAGGTTGTTGATGTTTTGGAACCCTAATCCAAAAATGCAGCATGGTCCACAGCCAATCACGACCACACCTCCACGGCAAAAAGAGACAATAGTATTGATTTTCTTTCAATGGTGCAGGGAGCAGGGACAACAATCAAATATAGAAGATTTCAATAATGACTGCTGTAATTTAATGCATTATCATCATCAACAAACAGTATTTTTTGTGGAGGCTAGCAACTTTGTTGGTGGATGCAGTTTCAGATGAAAGATATTCACTGGAATCAACTCAAAAATCCACAATATTTTCAAGAGAACACATATTGTTAGGAGTCATTTTGCCACTCGGCCAACCGAGTGACAGAATCACTGATTGGCCAAGTGGCAAAAGGACTTCTACCACATATTTTACACTGGTCATCAGTGTTATCAACATTTGATGCAGACATGGTCCTCACACGAATTACACCAAGTGATAACAAAATGAGTTTTGATATGAAACGTATTGGTTTCTGCCTTGACTTCATTCGTTTGGCGCATTCTTGGGAGCAGAGAGAGAAACCATGGTAAAGTTGTCACCGGATAATTTCTTTTTGGTTTGACTAAATTGCCTACTAAATAATATTAATACAACATCTAGGTAGAATCCAAAACTCTGTCGTATATCATAGAAGATATTGAATGCGGATGTGTTTGGCAGAAATCTTAAAAAATATTGTCAGCCATGTTTGCAATTCAAATATATAGCTAGGTGATCTATCTTATGCCACAAACAGGTTGCCGACGATAAATCTACGATGTGCTCTAGAGTGGGCATTTGCTCTTAACTCAAATATTAATGTATTTACCACTTTTTAGTAGTGGACTGAATATTCGGATACACCTTACAGTTTCCGGCATCATCAAATGATGCCTTGAAGTACAGCTTGGCCCCATTGAATGCCTTTTCCATTTTCACCACTTTGTGCAACTCCATGTGCCCAGGTGCGCCAGGCATTATATGGAATTTGCAAGACCTTGATTTATCATACACCAAGTGCGGATCGGTATCCAAGACACACTGGATCTTCACCCAAAATTGCTCATTGATCTCCACGCCATCCGGCCTTCGGTAATCCCCATCCAACCCATGCTTTCCTTCTACATTGACAAGAAAAGATTTCATGCCCAGCGTAGGAGACGGCTTAGAAAGTGTTATTGAATAATTTTCATCGTTATCATGGCAATTAGCTTTGTGAATGCGCCAATTCTTTTTCTGGCATTCTTTTGAGCAATACGCCACCTTTTTGCAACGAGCGCACACAGACAACTTGTCCGAAATCTGTTTGCATTCCCAACAACGGTCACCTTCTACTCTCTCTATCTTTACAATATACTTGCGAATCACATCATGCATTTTCGATGCGCCAAAAGGGGTTGGGATGTAAACCATCTTTCTGATCGAGTTGCCGCAAGCAGGTGCAATATCAACAGACACATTGCGCTCAATGAGAAACTCTGCAACATCTACCCGTTCTGATAAGAATACTTCATGCAGACTGATTGTACCTACACGATCACATTCGTTCAGTAAATTGTGTGACGAATCATAAATGCAGACTTCGTCGTCATCCTCTCGAAGCGCAAATACATTCTTCGGGAGAAGAGAAATTTGCTTCTGGCTGTCTAGAGTGATTTGCCTCCTGCCAGTTTCTGCAATGAACCCCCCCAAAATGCCAGTCAGTCCATTGTATTCTTGCTTACTCAAGTTTCGGAGAATAACACGCTTTCCAAAGTATGCACAACTTTTGGCAGCTTCGACAATATAGTCAGTCATTTTTAGAGAATCGACAGTTGCCCTGCAGCCAGCACCATAGTGAGCGGCAGATTTTCCCGTAAGCTCTTTGCAGTCCGGGCGCGCTCCATAGCGCAAAAGAGTTTTGACAACACCGAGATGATCCATGTCTGCTTCCCTTGCTCCAGTAATTCCGCATACATACGACTTGCACTTTGATATGGCAATTGCAAGAAGTATCGGCGGAAATCCCACCCCTGTCTCCCTTCGCTCCAGAAGGTGCATCCGTTCTTCGGATCCTTCCGTAGTTTCTTTGATAGCATTTTCGACCGCTCGCGTGTTACCTAAACAACAAGACGTTGCGAAGCTACTGAATCCCCCAAGTTTAAGGTATGATTCAAGGTCGCCACCACAACTAAACACTTCCCTGAGAATTTGCCTGACCGGTTCTCCTTCCATTGCGCTCCCTCCCATTCCCACTTGACTCTGGTCCCCATCACCATATGCATCATTGTCATTCATTTCTACATTTGTACCCGCAAGAAGCGCCAACTTTCGAACAACTGCGCTTGCATCTGCAGGGGCCAGTGAACAACCTGGAGCTAGTTTCGCTAGAAGGCGTCCCGATTCAAGGGTCAAATACTGGTGTGAGTATTCACGTGTCATTTCCGTCATCGTTTTGTGAACATTGTTCGCAGCTTCTTTGGTTGCATCCCTCACTTTCTTCGGTGATTTGTTTGCTTGTCCGAATTTCTTTTTGGTGCCGGACGGCATGATGCAATAGTAATAATAATAGTAATATTGCAGGTCTGAACAAGCTGGGGGGAAATAGTATAAGGTCCGTATTACTTTGATTTTGAATGCCACACTGTGAAATTATTGATCCAGCCAGGGCACCATCAAATAATAATCGATGATTTGCCTCCGGCCGCAAGAAGACTTGATTTAAGACTTTTCTGTCTTGGATGGCACTTGCAGTATCTAGCTTGGGATTGGAGGCAACCAGGTAGCAAGCTCAAGTAGTAGTCGAGAATGAAGTCCAAAGACGAATTACGTCTCCTCTCTGCTCGCTGCTTCCGCGCGGCGATGTCATTATTTTTTGAAGATGCAAAAAAATACTAACATGTTGTGATACTTTTACTAATATTGTACTTATTCCTACGAAGTAATTTTGGCGCGCTTGAATTCATAAGATCACGTCCATCCAACATCCATCACATCGCGTCAACTTTTTATCTTTCTTTTCTTTTTTGCAACAAACCGAAATAGCTTATAAACGTGTGTAGTCAGTGTATATTTCAGTACCGTTCACATTTAAATACATACGTGTGTACATATGCACAATCTTAGGCTTAAC
>JALLAR010002681.1:0-12686 GCA_036939335.1 Conticribra guillardii
TTCGGAAGACTTTCGGAAGACACGTCCATTGAAATTTTTTGTATGTCTATCGTGACAGGTTGTGAATGAATCGTGACCTATCGTGACTATTGTACAATAGGTAGTAGAGGTATTCGTGGCATCATTTTGCTTGGATCCACTACTACTAGCTAGTAGAGCACTTTGAATTAAAAAAATAATTATCAGGGTGTGATATTAAGAGTGATTAATGAATCTCCATTAAACATGCAAACAATTACTTTTATAATTTCTCTTTTGTTCTAATTTATTCTAATGCATACTACAAATATGAATAGAAAACATACTTGCAATGATAAGGACGTGCTAAAAATAAAAAGTGATCAATAGATCCTAAACATAAAAAATGATCACCAATGAATATATCTCATTCTCATTCTTGGCAATCTTGAATTCCCCAAAAGTGATTGATCCAAGCAATGATTGGGAAAATATGTCCTTATCTTACTAGTTGTCATTTTGTCGTCCCAGACCAGCAATGACACAGCTGCATATGCGCTCTTTTGGGATCTGAGTGGTTGGTGTGCACCTTTTGGTTTCATGCACATGCCAAGTATATGTCCTTGGTCGTGTCATTATGAGTGTCATAATTGACCACTGACCACTGACCCGTCTGGCAAAATATGTGTGTGGTGCAAGCAATTGTAATGATATATGATACTATATGACACTCTATAATGTTGGAGACAGACTGAAATCTTGTTTATATCAATGGAGAAAGGATTTGATAGTGATAATGTACTGTGTCGGTTATATTACCAACACTAAAGATATAAGCCATGATCCTTTTTTGGCAATGGAATATACATCTTTACTCATAAATCAAGAAATATACTAGATGAGGTTCAAACTTTTGCTTTTGTGATCTGTGTGTAGGGTGCAGGTAGTTGGTATTGGTGTGTGTTGTGTTTAGGATGTGGTAATCCACTTTGTTGTATTAGCCTCCTGCCTCCTGAGTCTGGCGTCGGTTGGTATTTTGAGGGTGTGAGTGTCATCAGTCATCAAACCAGCCTCCAGTTGTGGTTGTGGGTTGATTGTGTATGTTGTTTTAGGCTAGTAGTGCTTATTGCAATGTTCATAATGTTACTACTAGTCCTCAAATGTGTTAGCCTTTTCTTGTCATGTGGTGTTTTGTAGCAGCCACCCTCAAGTTGTGTGTTCTCATACACCTAGTAGTTGGGGTGCCCCCTATCCCCACCACTCGCCACCATACTTCCATTGTACTGGTATGTTCCTTTGCTGGCATTTGAGTTAGCCTACTTTTGCCTCCATATGAGTGTGTGGGAGCAACATTCTGTCCTTGTATTTTGTGTTTTGTGGAGAAATGTTGAGCTTGCATTGGTGTGTTGAGATTATATATGTTGTGTTATAGTCCTCTGTGCTCTGTGATATCTTATACTTATACCAGCATCCATTGGCCTTCTATGTTGTTATGTATTTTTAGGGTGATGATATCATCCAGTCAGCCTGAAGAAAGTTATGTGATGGCATACCTAGTTGTGGTTTTGAGTTTGAGTTAGCCTCCAGCCTCCAGCTCCAGATATTGGTCAGTATTCAGTATTATGATTATGTCGTGACATATGTATGATATGCTTGTCATAGTATGTGATCAGTGCTAACCTTCTTATCCAGCATCCCAACCTGGATACTAGGTATTTAGAAGGTGTTATCACCCAGCCCTCAAGTTGTGTGTTCTTGGTATTATTTGGCATGTCTGGTTTTTCCTGTTACCTATGGTAGCATCACCACCCTAGTGTGATGTGGGCTGTGAATCATTGCTGTCATATTGGCACGATGTGCCAGCCATTCATGTCTTCTGTTTATGATGATGAGCACGTCATTGACAATAAGATGCCACAGTTCCACAACAAAAGGCTAACATGCTACTATAAATCAACTGATCACACAAGAATGCTAGTACCACATAATGAACAGAAGTCTTGCTACCACTACAGGCTAGCATGCTGAAACAACATACAATATGGGGATGATTGTTTGTCACAGCATGATGTTAACACAACATGATGACAAAGTGACATTGACACTGCAATCTAACAAAGAGGAAGACATGCTAGCATGGCAGGGCAACATAATATGCCAACATGACAGGATAGTGCACTAGCACTACTACCATGACCATGTGGGAGTTTAATATACTGATGACAGGTCAATACAACAGCACGACAATACATATGATCAGACTCTATATAACACATCATTATTTTGGGCATATGCATAGCTATTGGCAGACCTGGACAGGCCATGGCCATGGGTGGTGGGACACGTTCACTCACCTCTCACCTGCAACTTCTTGGTGTGGGTTGTGCTCGTGCAGTCTTATCCATACTCATATTAGACTTTTACAATAAGCTTCCTCAAAATAACTCTTCATCTTCATCATCAGGCTACCACATATTGGTATTGTTTCTTTGTGAATTTTACTATATGCGTGAGTAATGTTAGTGCATTGATAGTGGTCACGATTCCTCATTGATCCAACAGTTTGTGAATAGGAAAGACATCAATTATTGCCATTGCCAAACACTTTCTTAACCCACATAAAATTTGTCCACCTGCTTGTGTGATAGAATGTGGCTACTACACAATATATGTAAAAATGGTTCTTAATGTATCACTCTGTGATGGCATTGCCATGGGAGAAATGAAAGAACCCACAAAAACCATTGAACAATTTCAATTGTCCAATGATTGCTAATGCTAATGGGTATTTGGATGTATTATTCATACTTGTGCTTGTGTTAGACATCCACTATAAAAGATTGAGGTTGGAGCATTATTCTTTTGTGGTTTACATGCCATTTGTTAGTGTGTTTGTCATTGTTCACTTGCTCACAAGTTTCTGAACGTGATAGACACCATGAATGATTGCCACTGCCAAGCACTTTCTTCCCCAACATAAAATAGATTAGGTTTGAGAGTTGAAAAGGTCCCTGTGTGGCTGGATGGAAGCTTGTTCTAACTTCCACATGAATCTCACACATAAATTAGGTTAAGTTTGCAAGATCCCCTGGGTGTATGGAAGCTTGTTTTGACTTCACACGAACCTTGTCTTCTTGGCAATATAGCATACTGCATACAAGGAAATATGTTGACAATAAGTGTCGTAGAAATTGATTGTTTTTGCGTCTGTGCTGTCATGAAAGAAAAAAACAGTCCCAAATACAACAGGAAACAGAGAAACTACAAACAATGCATGTTGACAAAGAGAGGGATGGACAAGCATGCACGCACGGAGATTGAAGATTGAAATTCGTCTCAGAAGAGTTGAACGATTCTATGACCGTAATTATTGTTTAAGTATGATGAAGGGTGCCATTTTCAATAATATTACAAAGCAAAAAGATATTATTTTTAGGGTACTAGTCTGTACTAGTACATTTCATACTTGCTAATGAAACAATAACCAATGAAAGTTCTTGATGGGACGATGCCAGAAAAAGAAGAAACAATTCACTTCAAAAACATATCGTAATATATTATATCGTACCTACTACCATATTGTAAATACCATGCAGTAGTATGCAAGTTATAACAATTAATTTTAGTGCCATAGTATATTACATTACTCAATCTATAAAACATTTACTTTAAATAACCACGGGCATTGTTGAGCAATATGTCACAAGATGACAAAAAAAAGCTAGCATAAAGAGAGCTAAAATGCCACCATCAATTTGGGATCCCTCCCACTCTGTATCGAACTAAATTGACACACGCCCGAATTCCCCGAACTCACACGAAATGTCACGGCGCTCTTGCCAGCCTGCACCGCCTCGCTCACTGCCACGACAACATCAAATCCATACCACTTGTTCCCTTCCAATCCACCAAAGGTACCAATATTGGTACCTCCTTCCACGCCCTGACCTTGCTTGTACATGGGGGCACTCGACCAGGAAATGGTTTCTTCGCTCCAGTCTCCATCGCCCTCGGTGGTGACAAAGGTGCCGGCGGAAGTGCACGATTCTTCGGCAAACATGGTCAATACCGCGGTACGCGGTGGCGTGGAACGCATTTCGGTCAAGTCGAATCGAATGACGAAATCCAATACCAAGAAGGAATTAATGTCAAAGGCATTCTTGAGGGACGTATCGTAAGCGGCATTGGCGTTGGTATCCTTGGCATCGATGGTGGAATCGTCCGTGGCCTTGAGGAGTATAAATTGTCCGGAGGACATGCCCGGATCCGCACTGGCGTTGCCACTGCCACTACTTTGGGGCGATAACATGGAACCCATCGATCCCATACTACTACTGCTCGTCATGGCAGGATACTGATCCCGCTGCGAATACTTGACGGACAAAAAGGGCGCCGTCCCACCCCCGCTCTCCATACTGGAATACATGCATCGACTATCTCGATTGCTCGTCACTCGTATGCTCAAAAAATCATTTCCTCCATCAATACTCATTCCTTCCCGTTGTTGCGCCTCGTTCCAATCCAGGGCACTGGTAACATCCAACTCATACCAATTCCCACCGATAATCTTGCCCAAGGATCCAATCACGTATCCATCCATTTGGGGTGCATTGTCCCAATTGACACTATTGTGTTCCCATCCATTCGAGTTGGAAGTGGTGGTAAATGTCCCTCCCATGTCGCAACTGTCCAATGCATGTATTTGGAGTATGGCTTGAGAAATGGGACGGGAGGGGTCAATGAGTTGAATGTCGAATTTGAGGAGGGAATCAAAGCCTTCGGAAATGGTATTTGCACCTCCTCCTCCTCCTCCATTATTATTACCACCGCTAATGGCGAGGGCGGAATTGGTTCCAAAGTTGAGATGCGTCCTTTGTTTGGAAATGGTGGCGTCTTCAATGACTGGGAGTGTGATTTCCGAAATGGAGAATCCTGAATTGTAATCATTATTGTTGTTGTTGGAGGAGTCTGTGTTGTAGGTGGGTGAGGAGTAAGATGACATGGAGTTGTTGGGTTGGGATGGCGATGGAACGGGTGGGGGTGTGGATGTCAATACTGTGAGGTCGGAATTGGCCCATCCTAGGAGTTGGACGAGGAAATTATCGTTGGCATTGGCGTTGCTGCTTCCACTGTTACTGCCTCCACTGTTGACAGTCGTACTACCAGGTCTTGTGCTACTACCACTAGTACTGTCGACACCCGAGGTTGACGATGACAACTCAGCCGCTGCCACCACCTCCTCCGACATGCCCNCCACTAGTACTGTCGACACCCGAGGTTGACGATGACAACTCAGCCGCTGCCACCACCTCCTCCGACATGCCCTTCATCCCCGAAGCCGAATACCCCCCGCTCTTCAACGTCGGCCCCGCGCTCCCGCTCGGTCCCTCGCTCGGACTCCAACTCGGAACGCCCGTCGCCCCCTCGCTCGGCCCCGCGCTCGGAACCCCGCTCGGCGTCCCGCTCGCCGCATTCGTCGGCACCGCGCTCGGCGCACCGCTCGCGCTCGGCACCATACTCGGACTCATCGTAGGCTCCGTGCTCGGACTCGTCGTCGGATCCCTCGTCCCGATGACGTAATTCGCCTCGACGAAATCCAACCCCATGCAATTCTCGATGGGGGCCCATCCGAACATGACCTGACAGCATTCGAATTTGGATTGAAACATGTCGTGGGCCGAGATCCAGTCGGGGGTTTGGGAGAATTCGAGGGAGGATTGGCAGGAGGCGGTGCGGAAGTCTCCGTAGTAGATGGGGGGGCCGAGTTTGGTGGGGTAGGCCGTGGGGCTCTCTCCGTCCCATTCTGCGGGTTGTGTGGCGGCGGCATTGGTATTGTTGTTGGCGTGGATGGGGGTGTTGTCGGTATCCGAAGGATTGGGCACTTCCACCAGAGTTCCTCCATAAAAGCTGCCTTCCAAACCGAGCACACCAGCACCAACACCACCATCCCCATTACCGCCTCCATTACCGACAGTCGTTGCCGCAACGGCAGTACCAGCGGTCACAGCAGTCGTACTAGCAGTCGCAGTCGTCGTCTCACCACCACCCTCGCAAACAAACCCCGGACTCGCCTCATTGACACACGCGGCCTGCTTGACGTCGTACTTCATATTCTGCACGCAATCGTACGTGATGCTGCTGCGCGCTCCGGCGGTGCACCAAAAGTAGGAGGAGCAGTCGGCGGAGGCGGCCCATCCGTTGGCTTCGGGGGGACATTCCACTTCTTGGGCTTGGACGGTGCAGAGAATGGGGTTGGATTGTAGTAGCAGTGTTGTTGTTGTGAGTGTCAAGGCTAGTAGGGCGGAGATTAGTATTGAGGATGAAGAGGATGAGGTCGAGGATGAGCGAAGGGAACGGCGCCTTAATCGTCTTCGCTCGTGCCGTTGATGATTCTTCCCTCGACTATCATTATTAGTATTGTTCTCGTTATCGAGTGTTTTGGTTGTCGCTTCTTCGGCAGACATTGATATTAATGGCGTTGTTGTCTCGTCTAGTTGTTCGTGCAGTGATTCCGTCATGGTGATGATGATGATGATGATGGTGGTGGTGGTGGTCTATTGCTATTGTTTCTATTATGATTATTATTAATATAATTTGGTTATTAGTTGGTTGCTGTTGTTCTGAATCGCTCTTTTTATATTGAATGAATTGGAAAAAAAGTCTGGATTATGATATTTATTTCGTTTGTTCAGCCTTTTTGTTAGGTGGTAGTAGTATGTTGCATGTCTGATGGATGTTGGTGGCGCAGCTCGATCTGCTTGATATGGTGTTGGGCGCTTAGTGCTGGGCCGTTGAGGAATAAAATGATGGGGTGCAGGGCTTAGTTAAAATATATTGTACAAAACATAGAGGTAATAAGGTAAGTGCACGCTCATATTATTATTATTATTGTAGAATAAGAACATCATGGTCATAAAAATGATATTATTGTGGCCAAGTTCAAAAATATTGCGTTGCAATATGTATATTTTAAATAATGCCCATTATTAAAACGAGCAATACGTAATTTCCTCCCAATAGATAATCGTCTAAACTCGGGGTCTTTCATCGTACTCTGGTACTACTATGTACATCTGTTACAATATTATCGTAATTATTTATTGATATTTTTTATTGCACCCCGGCTAGTGACCAGCCGGCAAACTCCGCGACATTATCAAAACATCATTTGGAACAGCCCCGAGATCTGAGAAACCTGAAGTGCCAATTTTGATACTGTTTGATACCCGATTTATCGTTTTAATCCCATCATACTATGGCACTGTGACCCTGCATACCTGGCTGACACTACGTACCAGAGGAGACTCTGTGTAGTTATGATGTATGTTATTATTTTTTACGTGTCTCTGAAAGAGATTAGGAGTACTTAAAGGGTGGAGGGTAACCCTACTATGTATGTCTTCTTCAATAATAATTTAGTATTGCCTTTTTGCGGGTTCTAAACCCTATTCTTAACCCTTATCACAATAATTTAGTATTGCCTTTGACGCTTTTACATTATAGAGTATCATGTTTTATTTATTGTAGACTTTGGAAGGAGGAGAACCATGAAAAATATGTAAGAACTTATGACACGAGGAGAACATTATTTTCAATCGTCTTTCATTAAAATACGTCATTTAATTGATTTGAAATATGTGATATTATTATTATGTCCATGCGACATTTTGTATTTTGTTTCAACTTTTCTTTTCACTATATACTTTTTTAGGTTGCAAAATATCAACAGACCAATTTTAATTATTTTATCAAAACAAATATAAAGCGAATTAGGTTGTACCTGTAATTACATTCGAAAAATAATTGAATCTAGCTCTAGTATCTAGGAGATTGTTTTGAATCTAGAGAGGGAATGAACGCTCACAATATTCACAATATTATTTTTTCCCGCTAGATAGTATGTTGTAGCCTCTGCCTGTATGTTGGGAGTATTATGATGTCTACTTTTACATTACTCCAATTTATTTGTTATTCGCGGAGATGAAAAAAAGAGGCAGTTCGCATCTTGCAGTCAGCAGTTCGCTCAATTCTCAAACGACGACTTTTTAACGACAACGACGACGCAACATACCAGTGGCTGGCTGGCTGCAATGTACTCTGCGGTCAAAGTTGCAACAACAATAACAGTAGCATCAATAAAAAATAATAGTAACAATAACCCCAATGCCGTCACCAATACCGACCGCAATCGCAATGGCGACCACCACCAAACGAAGAGCACGGCGTCGATCCTCCACCTCCTCCGCCATTACCGCCGCCGCCGCCACCACCTTGGCAGTCGCCTATTCCTCCTCCTCCCACCACCACATCACCGCCACCGCCACTGCTAGTGCTACCTGGGAAAGCGGCTCCTGCCCCCCCGCCCCCTTCCTCGGATGGACCTCCAACTCGGATTGCACCGCCTACTATTGGTGCAGCAATGGCGCACGATCGAGTTTGGATTATACTTGTCCGAATGGTCAATTGTTTGATGTTGGTTCGACTTCGTGTGCCATGGCGAGCAGTGTGGCTTGCAATGCTGATGTGGATGCTGCGAATGATGTTGTAGATGATAATAATAATAATAATAATAATGGTGGTGGTGGTGATGGAATAATTGTAATTGATGAGGGAGAAAGTGACAATGGAATGATTGTGATGCAAGATCAACTGTCGCAAGAAGGGGCATTGACAAATAATAATACAGACACGACAACAACAACAACAACAGCAAATACAGACACAATAATAACCAATAGTAGTACCACCTCTCCAACCATACTCGACCTAACCGCCCTCCAAAACAACCCCGACATCACCCTCCTCCGCGGCCCCCCAATCTACTACCCCGACGTACCCACCACCACCTGCCAATCCTCCCTCGATCCCCTCACACCCCTTCCCGACTGGATGGCCCCCGACGCCTCCGCATTCCTCTACTCCCTCAAACAAGAATGCTGCCACGAACAATTCGGATGGATGGACCTTCCCACCTGCCTGGGCCACGACTTCGTCGAAACCAATTACAAAATCGACGATCCCCTCGCTCCCACTTCCGCGCCCAGCCTCTCTCCCACCGCCAGCGTCCTTCCGAGCGGTGCTCCCACCGCGGCGCGACGTCCCACGATCTCTCCCACGGTGACGGCGACGCCGAGCGGAATGCCGACGGGGGCGCCGAGCGGCGTCGATTCGAGCGTTCCTTCGGACGTGCCGACGGGGGTGCCGACGGAGGAACCGACTCCCGCGGGACCGACGCGGAGACCGACGTTGATTCCGAGCGCGGCGCCGGTGGTGGCTCCGACGGGGATGCCTTCGTCTTCTCCGGTGAGGGGTTCGTTTATTGTTGGTAGGGTGGAGGAGAGGGAGAATAATAATGATGGATTTGGCGGTGATGAAGATGACGATGATGGATTGTTGGGATCCATGAGTCACGCAAGTCATTTTTTCGATAGTTTTGCAGCGGCAACCACCACCGCCGCCACTACTAGCACCGGTACCGCAACCACAATCTCCAACATCAATACGGACAAAGACAATACAAACTTGATATCCGAACTAATCCTCCCCATCACCTCCGACGCCACCGTATCCAAACAACGTCCCGATTTAAATTTTGGTCCCAATCCCGCACTCGCCATTGACAATGGTGGCGCGGATGGGAAATATGAACAATTCGATTCGTTGTTGCAATTTGATACCTCCTTGATTGACACGACGAGGTTACAAAACATTGAAAGTGTCATGCTGAGACTCTATTCCTTGGGTGATTGTTCCTCCGGTGGGAATTTTTATTTTGATACGTCATCGTCGTTGTCGTCGTCGGTCAATAATGATGTTTGGAACCAGGAGACGCTCACTTGGAATAATGCTCCCGTGTCGAACGGCAGGGCGATTGGAACTCTCGATCGAGAAGGAGTCACTGTTACGGCGGGAGAATGGTACGATGTGGATATTACCGTGGCAATGATTTCCTTTCTTGTTGGTAGTAGGAGCAGTGGGACTAGTGGTTATGCATCGATACGAATGACATCCTCATCAACCATGAATGGTCATGATCGATGTTTATATGCCTCCATGGAAAATGAGAATAAAAACCATGCTCCTCGTGTGGTGGTCAAGTACAAGCCACCTTCCTCTCAAGTTCCATCCGCGAATAATAATAATGATACACCACCACCACCACTACTGCCAATGGACTCTGTCCAATCCCTCCTCCTATCCTCCGGTGATTTCATCCTCCTGCGTGCCATGGACGATGCCACCATCGATGCCGCCAAACCATTAGATTGCTATGGTCACGCCCCCATTCTCACGGTGCAATTTGATGCCACCCAGAGAAAGATTCAAGATGCCATTATTCGTTTTGATATTCGTCAATTGCAAAATCAAATTCCGAGCTCGGCCGTGATTTCCTTGTTTGCGGAAACTGATTGCGAGAGTGCGGGTACCTTCATTGCCACTACTACTACTACTACTACTAACGGAGAAGACAACGAAGGTTCCTGGTCGGAAGAAGACATATCATGGTCCACCGCTCCTTCCACCCATATTTCAATAACCCTTGGCACGTTTGGATCCATCGATGCCCATTCTTGGTTTGGGTTTGATGTCGTGGATGCCGTCACGGCGGCGGTGCATGCGAAGAAGGAGGAGATGACGATTCGCGTGAGTTCGAATTATGCGAGTCCTTGTCATTATTCTTCGATTCAGAGTGGGAGGGCGCCCAAGTTGTTGGTGGCATTTGAATAGGTAGATTGTCAGAATTGTGTGTATATTATAAATATGCATTAGAGCAATTATTTCTTTCATCATGTTTTAATATACTGGTTCAATTATTTTTGTTCCACTCCAGACAAATTGTATTGTTTGTGACTGATTCTTTTTATGTTTACCCCTTGAATATCCAAATCACAAAGTAAATTAATCCCGAAGCAAGCATACCTTTCTACTTACACATCGTACTGCTGGATATGAATGCTTGAGAACTATTGGTTCCGCAAAGTATTTCACCATACACGGCCACCACCCATCCCGATCACACTACATCTTGTTTTGCCCCATCCAACTCCAATTCAAACCATGAGCACATTGCTATTCCTTATATTATCATACTACTTCTCAAAATCTTGTAGAAACGTTATGATCTTTTGGCTTGCAAATCGTCCCCCACTTTGTTTCGACATCTTGCATTATTGACGGTCTCACAAAGTCACACGACGCTAGAAATCTTTTCCATACTCCAATCTTGAGTAGGCGGGTAGCATCGACCTCACAGTGCTTTTCCCTAATCGCCACATCAAATTCTTCCCTCAATGCCTTTTCGTCTGATACTGGATGTGGGGCTATGGTGCTTTCCAACAAAACAGTTCGGTTCCACATCCATTTGGTAAAGTTCGCGGACAAGCACATTTTTGGAACAGTATCTCTTGTGTGATTCAGATCCAAGAAATCTCTGATTTTCAAAGTCACTTCATGGCGATTGATGAATGCTTGAGGGGGGGAAAAGTATCCATCACGATAGGCTTGCATTGCCAATAGATCTTCATCGAACAGCAAAAAGTCATTTGTGTTCAATTGTGTTGCCTTCTTGACAGTGTTTTGGCTCTCTTTGACATAATCACATACACCGGGAGTGATTCCATTGCCACAAAAAAATTCTACTTCTAAATCAGAAGCATGATAGTCCAACACTTTCACATTATTGGTGCCAAAAACCTTTGAGTAAAATTGTACTGTATCCAATGTATCCCTCCAGTGATTTTTCTCAAAAACCTCTTCAGGAGTGTCCCTTTCTGATTCCCATCCATTATACCTCCCGCTTCTTGATCGATACATACTTGCTTTGATAACTTGTTTGTAATAACTGGCAAACCATCCCACTGGGCGTCTGTAAAATACAATTACTTTCACATCAAACACATTTTGCAATGATCGAAGTTTTTGAACAGTGTAGATGGTGTCTGGAAGTGCGGAATATGTTTCGACAGAATGAATTACTGAGTGAATCGTTTTTGCTGTGTCACCACGTGCACCAATGGCAATGGTGCCATTTGTATCATAGTTAAAAAGGTTTGTGATACCAGCGGTTTGCTTCAATAAATTAAAGAAAACGTCCCACAATGTTTCTTCCTTTTCGCAATATGAATCATTGGTGGGTTGTAAGAAGCATCCTTTTAAGAACTCCTGAAACTGAATATAACCATAATTAGTTAGAACGGCAACATTGTCTTTATCTAACAACTTCTTTCTGAATTTCCCATTACTGAGTTTTGCCTGCAGGGTGGTTGTTCCAGTCTTTAGAGGTCCCACATGGATCAATAGCTTTGCTAGTGGCTTGTTAGGGATAAGCAGATTATTATTGCTGTTTGGAATTTGAATGGGGGTGTAGTAGCTTGTTGATGTTGTAGAAAAGAGGAGGTTGAACGAAACTACAGTTACTGCAACACATGCTCCAATGATATAACTACCGTGACGAGGCATTTCAAAATGATGAATGATTCAAAATATGGCGTTTGGTGGCTGTGTTTAGAATTATGATTAATATCTCTCTCTAGAGCACAACTGTATTACTGAAAGGCTATGGAGGGGGGCGCAATGGCCATGGACAGAATAGTCAATTGGATTTCGGAGTGAAGGGGTAATTGAAGCAAGAGATATAGAAGCGACAGCTTTCATGAGAAATCAAGCTTCAGTTGCAGTTAGGCCCGTTTCGACCTCTTAAAAAGTAGTGACAAGAAGTGACAAAAGGG
>JALLAR010002687.1:0-10414 GCA_036939335.1 Conticribra guillardii
GGATTGACCCCGTCGACTTTAGACTTTTGCCTATTTTTTATGATGACAAATCTCGTACTACCGCTTTGTAATATTGTATTTAATCGGCGTCTTCTAATAATTGAGTAAGCTATGGGGTATGCAATGACAGGCATGATTGCACGCACTGCACTAATCTAGGTTAATTGTGAAAATAAATACTATTACAAACAACTTTGTTCGATTGAACTAAATTAATGACCACCGAACTTCCGAGAATGGAATAGAACAGTCTAAATATGTAAATACAAATCATTTCAACCGTAGGACCTCCAGTAATATATGCCAACCATTTTGAGGGAAGGAACAAGTAGTGTTACCACATTCTCATCTTGAGAATGAAATATTACTCGCAAATGATACTAGCGAAGGGAGCCTCCTTCATTCGATACGCCTTTTCAAACTTGTGAAATGCCGCTATTTTACTTGCAATCCACTCGTCTGTATTCTTTCGTTCGTTTTTTATTTGAATTTCCAACTCTTGCACTTTCTTCTGACTTTCTTCGATCCTAGCAATCCCGTCCAGGCGTTCTCCCTCAATAACACCCAGTTCGTTCACTGCTGCATTCAGTTCTGTCTGTGCATTTTCAAGCTCTTTCTTCAGATTTGTTGTTGTTTCAATTTTCCTCCTCTCTGTTTGGGGCATATTTTTTTACAACTGTTAGAATATGCGGTACAAACGAAGACAGGCAAAAAGTAGTATACATTTCATGTTCATACAAAACGCACCAATTGTTTCCAACTCCTTCTTTTGCTTCTCCATTTGCTTTCTCTTTTCATCATGATTACTCTCTGCCGCCTCAAGACGACTTTGAACATCATCCAATTCCCCAACAACAGTTTCATATTCACGCACCTTCTTCTCTGTCTCATCCATAACCTTCATCACATCCACCAAACAATTCTCACCCTGGAGGACATGTTCTGTCTCCTTCTGCAGCACTTTTCTTTCGCTCTCTTTTTCTGCAATCATTTTCTTGACATCTTCCAACTTTTTTGTGGCCTCCGCCAGTTCAAATTTAGTTCTGTCTGGAGAATGAACCACCTTGGTAGACAGTTGTCGTTCCTCCGACTGAAGTTCACGAAGGGCAATGGATAGATTGGCAATTTGATCTTTGAGTTCGTTGGCGCTCTTTTTTAGGAGTAAGGTTTCTTGGCGGATGGATGCTTGGATTTTATTCTGCTGTGCCAACTCCATTTCCATCTGTTATTGAAAAGAACACGGATTGATTAGCGTTTGAAAAATATTCCTCATTTTCATAATGTCACACATTTGAATTGACCATACCTCTTTGCACTCAGCCTCTGCTTCTTCTTGCTCCAACATTTTCTCTTGATTCACGCTTCTCGCTAATTCCAAATGTTCTTCCAAAGTCCTATTGTCCTCAGTGACTTCATCCAAAGCAGTGAACACCTCCTCTCTCTACGAGAATGGTGATAGAGGAAATAAGAAGAAATAGAGCGTCAAACATTTCAGTTGTTATTATTCACAAGAAGAAACAAATCCGTAATTACTCAAATAAACTATACACAGACAGGAAATAGTAAAAACTAACCTCACTCAAAACCGCATCCAACAAATGATTCATATCTTCCCTGTACTTCATAAAATTAATCAATGCACTCAATTGCCTCTTCAACTTCTTCGCCTGCGGAGCCTGCAAATCCTTGAACCCAAATTCATAATAACCACACGTGCGGAATAATTTGGAAAGGAGACAAAAGAATTTGCCTTCGGCGAGGGCATCTTCGTGGAGTTCGGGATGATCCAATGCAGATTGTTTGTCACGAATGCGTTGGGGAATATGGGCAAGGGTGGTTTCGTTGAGGCCCCAGCAAAAGCATAGCTAGTATTTAAAAAAATACAACGACAAGAAAAGAAAAGGTGAGGTCCAAATGTTTCTAACTGGCATTGTGCAAAAGAGGTTCGCGACATTCTACGAAGAAAACTCAGAAATAAACAGCCTGCATTCAAAATACTATCGACTAAAATATCGATGTCCAACCATACAGTTTGTTGCAACGTTGTGCTGTCCGACCACACAGGTTGTTAGAACCACCGTCAGTCGCTCGTCAGCTACAAAACGTCACACACGAAAACCAACCTACCAACTGAATAAAGACCTCCCGAATACGCTCCTTGTGCCTCCCTGGCTCGGTCAATTCTCCCTCCGTCAAGGGAATTGCAATCTCCTCCATACACTGAAGGATCATGGCGTTCTTGAGGACGGGAAAGGTGGTTGGCTGTTGTTGATCCATTTTGCCGCGAGCGATTAATTATTATTGAATGGGTATAATGATGGTGTATGTGCTGGCGACAGCAGATTGGAAATGGCTGGAGTTGTCTCTCAGGAGAATCAGGCTGGATTTAGACTTGGTGTGTAATTTGTGATGAAAAGGGTGGGCGTGAATGATAAACTGATGGCAGGTTGTTATTCCGTCTTCAGTACTACTATACCATTGTCAACAATAAACATGCAGAAGTAGGGTAAATAATATTGAATATCGCGCGCGGTGACATTATTCTTTTTTCCTCCCGGCAAGTAAGCTACCAATTTTTAAATTTCTTCCTAGATATTATATTAGTTCCTGCGTAAAAAGTAAAATAACGGAATAATTTGGTACTCAATACTTACCCCTTTGATTAAAAATCATATAAATAGTAAAACTCCATCTCTATCACTACCATCGGATCGGAAGTCGGAATAGATCTGGGAAGTCAATAAAAAAATCGCAACACTTCCGCGCTAGGGGGGGAGACGATGACCATCGCCATTGTTCAATCTAGAGCCTATCACAAGACTATTATTTACCTCTAGAGACAGAGCTGCTCTGTGGAGAGCAGTTATTTTGTATCTAAAAAATGATAATCACTCTCTCTCGCTTAGGACAAACATGCATCGTCGTCGCCACTCCAATGAGCATAGCCCCAACATCAACAGACTCCATAATTCTTCAAGACTGAGACCCAAAAACAAACTTTCGCCATACCGTATTATCGCATGTTCCTTGATCCCATCGATAGTGCTTTTTTATTATGTCATTTCCCTATCCGTGCTCCAAAACCTCCAAAAGCACGATGTCCATTCCACAAGCGTTGTTATTTCACAAGGGCGGATCCAAAAGAAGAAAAGGCTCGAATTCGTCCACATCACCAAGACAGGAGGATCTGCTGTCGAAAGCGTCGGTGCCCAGAATGGAATCATTTGGGGAGCGTGCCACTACTTAAACATTGCTGAAGTAGGGTGCTCGCGACCCGATATCAATTACTCTGCAATCAATTATCGATCATATGCATTAACAAGCCCGTGGCACACCCCCCCCAAACATTGGAAGTACATCGACATCACTGCAGTCCAACATCCGTACACAGATGCAGATCTCTTTACGATTGTGCGCAACCCCTACGATAGGATTATCAGCGAATATTATTGCCCGTGGCATGGCTTTCAGGCAAAATATAGAAAGAGTAGAACGAGGGAGGTAGACTTGGATCCCAGCGATCCGTTCAATCTGAATGGGTGGGTAAGAGATACGATTCTGCAGTTGGGCACGGCAAGAGAGGAATTTCAACGCGCCTACAGTCAAAATGGCGGAAAGAACAAGTTTCAAATGAAGGGGATCAATGAAGATAGTGAAACTCTAGCACAAAAACACTACATCAATCAAGCGGAATATATTTTTCACGATGATGGCAATATCCTCATCAAGCATATTCTACACTACGAAAATCTATCACAAGAGTTTGATGCATTGATGAAAGAGTATAATATGGGAGAAATCCGTCTGCCACAAAAAGAAGAGAAAGGGGTTTACGCTGATGCAGAGAATTCAAAGAAAAGATTGACTTACAGAAATTTATATACAGATTCGATTCGATTAATTAATGAATATGCGAAACCAGACTTCGAGAAACTTGGATACGTAATGGTTGAGAAGGAGCTTGACGAGAACTACTCTTTAGAGGCAAAATCATAGCAATGACGGGCTTTTGGACAAGTGCCTCTAGCTATTCATGTCTCACAAGAGATAATTGCGTATGAAACTGTGAAATTATGTTGAGGAGGTTATCCATGCTTTGCAACATGGCCATGTGCCTTGCTGTAATCATCAATTTATTATTTATTTGGTTTTAATAGAACAGGCGGGGCTTTTGAGAACGTGGCCTATTTGTGAAATGAGACCCAAAGCAAACTCAAATATTCGTCCTTTAGATACAAATAAGAAACAACATGCATATAAAATGATGATAGTATGAATGTAATTTTCTTTAGTTCAAAATATGTTGGTTTCAAATCACTTCAGCAACCTTTTCTGCACAAGCAATAGTTAAAGATAATCCTACATATTATGCTGCGTTGATGTTGACATGATGAATGTGTATACTTGATTGATCCGGCCTGTTCCAGTCATCTGCCCAAAAAGCTGTGTGTGTGTGTGTGTAATCTCTTAAATATTCAAACAGTGTCGAAGGAATCATTATTATCCCAATAGTTGCCCATGTAAGGTTGATACACACGAAGCGCAATGATATCTCAAATAGATGAGAGTATTTTGCAGGTGGTCTCAGCGCTGTGACTGTTCGATTTGAATGAAGAATGACTATCACAATGGATTTGACATTCATGAAGCGAGATCGTATCGCAATTGAGTATTTTGATTTTGTAGCACATGACTTGTGTTAAATCCACACGCAAAATCAGTAAAGCTGCGTGCATTATCTCTTAAATATTGAAAACTACACAGTTCTCTCTGTTGAGATAATTATTGTTGTTCACAGTTGGCATCGTCTGTTTGTGCAAAATAGATGATGTTGTAGTTATTGTATTGTAATGAGATTATTGTTCGATGTGAAGGTGAGATAATAATGCCAGTAGTTTTCGTAGATAATAAATGTTCAGTTTGTGCGGAAACATCATTATTCTTTACAAACTACAAATTCATTCAAGATTTATCGTGCCTGCCCGAACGCCGTTAATTGTCCATCTCGCGCTTGACAACAGCCAGAGACGATTCGCTGCTGTAATACACGAACCAAGTGCCTTTGGAGCGATCTTCCTGGTATATGAGGGTAGCAGATCGCTTCTCGAGACTGCGGATGTTAGCGCCACCTCGCCCAATAAAAAGGCCAGCATTTCTGACTTTAAGGCCGGTTCTGATCTTCATATTGCGGGTGACACTGGCAAACTCAGCAGACTTGGCAACCGCTTTTGACCTTGAGGTACTACTGGAGATGCGATCAAGCTGACTCTCGGATAGTTTAAAAAGTTTGTCAACATCCGAAGCAGCCCAATCAATCATCTTTGTCGTCAAAGGACGAGCAGCCCAGAAGGATGGATTGTGCTTGTAAACTGATTTGTCGCGATCAGAATTCAGACAAATTCCATTGAAACTCAGTACATCGTTTAGGTTTTTATTCTCCATACCTGTGATGATATGATGAAAGCAGCTCGTATCATGAACATTGTTGACCTTGATGCCATGAAGATGAAAAAGTGCATCGCAATCCATTCTGCAATCATGGATGATCTTGACTACCTTGTCGCTCTCAAAGAGATCCTTGACTTTCTTGACAATCTTAGAACAAGAATTGCCTCCAAAATCAATGAGGAAGACATCCTTTGATGGGAAGCAAATTGATACAAGTTCAACGGAACCGACGCGGCTGAGATTCACTCCTTCGCAATCGAACGCAACGTGTTTGGTATTGTCCCCCTCCTTGGACATCAAGGATGCAAACCGTTCAGATAAAGATGGAGACAACATATTATCCACTGTGGATATAAAACGCACACCATCCTTGGTGGCAGCTGACTTGACAACGTAAACCATTGCGGACGAATCTTTTCACTTTCAAGTTCTACAAATTATGGTAAACTCTGGTGGCTTGTTGAATAAGAGCGGTTTGCTCTCGTGCAACGAAATTGCTCGCGAAATCATTAAAGTTGTTCAAAAAATAATAATCTTTGATGATCATATTCTTCTGAATTTTTCAGAGAAAGAGTTTTTGTGGCGAAGACGACCACAGTGACCAGGATAATCTTCTGCTGTTTTCGAAAAGAATACGAAAATGCCAATTTTGATATCTAATGAATTTTTCAGAGATTCATGGCGGACTTCATTCCTTTAAGTGTTCCCGCTGCCTCATAAAAACCGTGTCAAATTGCACCACAAAAAAGAAACCTGATCCGTAGGAATTTGATCTGATTTGGGAAGAGGGAGAATTTGTGGTGAGGACTACCACATGCCCAAAGATAGTCTTCTGATATTTTCAAAGAGAGGAATGAAAATGCCAATTTCGTCATCTAATGATTTTTTCAGAAATTCGCCATTTTCCTAGTGAAAGATAAATTCTAGTCGACTTAATTCGTTCGATTAGTAAGTGGTTTTGTTGCATAATCAAGATGTTGACTACTCCCATAATAAATGAAACTTGGTACCAAATGTTTTGCACCGATATCCTGAATTGTCTAGCACTGCGTTTCTGGACAGAAAAATAACGAGTCCCAAGGCAAATTTGAGTTTCCTCGAATGCATTGATATGCTACTCTTACAACTCTGGAGGTCAACTGCTTTTTGCCAGTTGCAAATTCTATACACATGAGGGCAGATATTGATAATATTAAAAGAAGACGACGTGTCAATAGTGGTGAAGTCAGACTTTCTTGGTTAAATTTAGTTCTTTGGTGAAGGTAGGAGAATGCAGTTGACACAACACAAACAATAATCTTGTATTCAGCATACATAATGCGTAGTTGCGTCCTGTTTGGTGTAAAGTCCACTCAATGTATTTTAAATTTTTGGTTTTCTTAGTATTGTTATTGTTTTCTTAGTATGGTTATTTAGGACCATCTAAGCTGGTTTTCAACAGAAAAGAAGCTCACAATCATATTCATGCAAAGGTCACTCAATAAAACTTGAAGCTGATCATCCTATTTGTAATGCAGCATTCAGTATATGGGTTTGTACAATGGGACACGGGCAATACCTTTCAGTGGAGAGGAGCACCGCAAATTGTTTTCAGAAAATCTCATGGGCAAAAATGCCAGCCACCACAAGTCAATCACAATGTAGAACATAATAGAGATTCTACAATGATGACATCAGACTTCATATTTTTTCCCGGTGACAGATGAGGGATTGTGTGATGATCACATGATCAAAATTGTTTGATAGATGACATGCCGCCCGCCTTAGAAAGTGCAACAGGTTCTCTATGGTAAATCATTTAGGACCATCTCAGCCAAAATCATCCCAAAGGAAAGCTTTATTTGGGTATCTTCTGATTGGAACTTGTGCATGCAACCAAGAGCAAAACTTTAGTTTAGATGCATCACTAGGGATCTTCAACTTCAAATATCACGAAAAAATAATGAGTAGAACAAAAGATATGGTGCTCTAAAATGGCTGGTATTGTTGTGGTCCTAAATAGTTTAACATTGGGCCGGTTACTTGCCTCTGAGAAAAAAATCTTGTGAAGGAAAAACTAACGATTCAAATTACCTGGAAATTTCTAAAAAAGTACGACAGTGGGAAAACAGTGCAATGAGTGAGAGTTAGCATCTGTATGCTTGGTACTAGTTATGATTAACTGGGAACACAGAGCACACAATATGCGTCTGATAGTACCAAACAATTTCCATGTAGTGTGTGACCAGAATATGTAAAACTTTTTATCAAATCAGTAAAAATTCCCATTTGATGGGTACCATTGAGATACGTGCCTCTTCTGCAATGCACATGATATCACTAATCCCTGCATTCCATATAATTTAAAAAAATACAACTTAAGCATTTTCGGTTTCTGCTTTGTGTGTGGTGCTCCCACCCACGCAACAAGAAATCCTCTGCAGCCTACCAAGCAGATAATGTTTTTGGGCTAATTATTTTTATGTTATTCATACCTTTGTGAGTTTAACAAACAACTTAATTAATAGTATCTACTCTACTTCTAATTATGCTGTTGTGCCTTTCACAAATAACATAATCAAAGTATAAATGCAAAGATAATGTTTTGCTCTACAGGTCCTGCTGATGTGGTATCATTGTTGCTGCTAGGTACTACTCTCTACATTGAAACTCCTGCATGAGGTAATATATTAAACAACCAAAACAAAATAATGTACATAGATAGGCAATGCCAAATGGTTATTTACATTTTCTTACGTTTTATCAAACCTACTGATCTAATGATATTCACTATTCATTTCCCATCTGATACTGATATTCTAGAAACTCCTCGCTCCACTATCTCCACAAATGATGGACTTCTTCCTAGACCATTTGCCTGGGTCTCTGGCGAAATTGGCAACTCTGATGTATGATGGGCCTTTCCATACCAAGCCACTGTCCTCTTGATACCCTCATCAAATGACACTTGTGCTTCATATCCCAACAATGCCTTGGCCTTCTCTACGCTAGCACATGTGTATGGCACATCTCCCGCCTGGTCGGGCAACTGCCGAATCACCGCCTTGTTCCCTGTATGTTTCTCAACAATCGAAATGAACTCATTCAGACTTGTGCCATCACCTTTGCCCAAATTGAATATTTGGTAAGGATATGGTCGATCAACTGAGCGGATGATGCCATCCACAATATCTGAAATGTAGGTATAATCACGAGATGAGCTTCCATCTCCAAATTTTTGAATCTCCATTTTGCGACTGATTCTGTCTACAAACTTGAAGGGAGCCATGTCCGGTCGACCCCGTGGTCCATACACTGTGAAGAAGCGCAATCCCGTCACATTTAATTGATACAAATGATGATACGTGTATGCCAATAGTTCACAAGCCTTTTTCGTAGCTGCATACGGAGAAACAGGGTTGTCCACATTCTCATCTTCCGAAAAGTATGTCGATTGCGATCCGCCGTAAACGCTGCTTGATGACGCAAACACAAAGTTTTGAACCCCAAATTTGTGTGCTAGTTCCATCAACAGCGTGGTTCCCACTATGTTGGATTGGATGTACACATATGGATCTTGAATAGAGGGACGCACCCCCGCACGAGCAGCCATATGGCAGATCCATCGAATGTTCGATTCAGTTTCAAATACATTCATCATGAAGGATTCATCGCAGATGTTTCCACGGTGGATTTTGACTCGCTCGGATCCATATTTGTCAGTGAGCATTCTAAGATTGGATTCCTTGATGCGGACATCGTAATAGTCGTTCATTTCGTCGACAATAACCACGTCATCTCCTCGTGCCAATAATGTGTCTGCAACACTTGAACCGATGAAGCCGGCACCTCCAGTGATGAGGACTTTCTTGTAACCCACATGTGGCTCCACGATTTTGGTTTCGGACCAGCTGCAGAAGCTGTTGTTGCTCTCGTTGCACTCGTTGCTAGAGCAGGATGACATGCTCTCTTCACAGTCGGATGCTGGTGCAATGGAGGGTGTTTCGTTCGTGATGTTAGTCATTGTGTTGCTGTTTGTTGTTGTAAATTTAGGCGACAGATTCGGTTTGAATGGATTGGATGGTTNTGTTAGTCATTGTGTTGCTGTTTGTTGTTGTAAATTTAGGCGACAGATTCGGTTTGAATGGATTGGATGGTTTGATCAAAATTGTGAATAAGAGGAGATTGGTTACCAGGAGTATAATCTTATGATAGAATTGCTTTTGGTGTTTTGCTTTGTAAATATTATGATCTGAATTTGTCATCATTTTTGATTGTTGGTCAATAGAGGCTCATCACCACCACAAAATCTGAAACACTTTCTTTCAACAAGCTCAGAACTTCGTCAGCAGAGAGTGATGAATCATAAACGGCGATACATAAACCGAATGAAGAGACAATGCTAACGCATACGATAGTATCGTACTACAATCCCTACAATACTATCATACGATCAAATCATAATCATCGATAGCTAGCCTGGACATTCATTGAGATCCTGCGCTGTTTTTGTCAATCCACAAAACACGTATGGTTATGTGCTACATATGTACGTGTCGGACTAATTTTAAGACTTAACGAAACGACTTTCCGCAGATATTCCGAGCACGTCAGAAAAGAGAGATATCCCGATACGGACAAATAATAGAAGAAAGGAATCAAAAGAAATTGAGTTGATGAGAACAAGAAGTTTAATTGACATGAATAGATCGAAAAAAAGAGAAAAACATTTGAATGACGAGGCCGAACCGTGGCTGACGTGGTTTATTTTTGTGTATTCACATCAATTCCATCCAAACTAAGACCCCGCCCGCCTGGGACCCGCGGCGGGCTCACTTCTATGAACGCGCAGCACGTAAAATAATACGTACTCTACTATGTACCTATGATGATCTATGATGTATTGTACACTATGATCTACTCTAATATTCTAGTAGAGTAAATATGACACGATCGCGCAAAAGTCACAAAAAAAAATCTAGACTTC